>CAVNYN010219490.1:0-58328 GCA_963692815.1 Nyctanthes arbor-tristis
GAGTTGGGGGACAACAACAGTTTATGGTTCCCCAAAACTCCCCATTTTGGTATATTTGGATCAGATTTGAGATATATCAGCCTACATGGATATCCATGTAGGCTGATATATCTCAAATCTGATCCAAATATACCAAAATGGGGAGTTTTGGGGAACCATAAACTGTTGTTGTCCCCCAACTCATGTACCCATTACATGATCATATTCTGGTTTTGGTATATTATTTTAAAGATTGTCAATCAATCCCTCTGGTTTGGGATGAAACAAGTTATTGCTAGCTAGACTAGTGGAGCATTAATCCCCACTTGTTTGTGCGCTTCTTTCTCTACTTGTAATCATGAAGTTGTTGAAATTATCCTTCTGACTTGGTGGTAAGTTTCAATTTCTTCTTTCTTTTCAAGACATTTCAAAATTATCATTTGACTTCATTCTTCTAAAAGGTGTGGAAGAAATTATAAGGGTCCAAGAATTTTTGAACTTTAGAGTCCACTCTCTTTTTTAAGTTATAATTACACTCATCAATCCCACTAAGGGCTATGCTGATGCTCCCTTTTAGTCCGTTATATTTGGGAGACATTGTTTATGACTATGTTTGATGATCGATATTAATAAGATAATAAATATGGCATATATGAACTAAGATGATCGATAGGTGAACTCATTCTTGGGAAAAGGTTTTATACTGTATTTTCATATAAGCTTGTTTGAAATACCTTTTGAAAAGCTTAAAAGTAGCTTTGAAATTGAAAGGATGTTTTCAAACATATTTTAAGTAATTTTATGAAAATATTCCCTACTCAGAAGAACTTTAACAAAAAGTTACTTCACAAATTATTTTTGCAAGAAGCATGTAAAAGTGGATTGTATCTCAAACATGCCTACACCTTAAAATGGGATTGACTTGGCATGCCAGTTAACGACATGTATCCTCATCATTAAAGGATGTTAATACAGACGGGAAGATGATAATCAATAACTACAATATTAATTCTTTTCAACATATTCATCACAACAAATTTAGGGGTGTCTACACACAACCTCAGACCTTTCTTATCCATATCTACATTTATAAATTAATAACTACAGAGACTAGACTAATGAATGGACAAAGGAGTTGGCTCCTCATTCATTTGATAGAAAAAGAAGTGGAAGCTGCTGGGACACCTGTGTCACATATGCATAGAACACAATAGTGGAGGATTTGAAATTAGGCACAAAGTTTAAAGAAAAACTTGATATTAATTAATGTGCAATGCTTAAATTATGGACTTTATATGGTGGTTGTAGTGCTACTACTAGTGGTGGTGGTCAGCCTCATCATGACTTGGCTATATATTGCTCTTAATTTCATAACCATATAAGTGCAACGTGCTATTAATAGGTCAAATTTCAAGTGAAATAGGTAAATGTCTCGCCTCTAAATAGATTAATAGTAAAAAATAAATAATTGTCCTCCTTATTAGCAGGTATTTGTTATCAGACTCATAACACTGATACCTACTTTAACAATTAACACCTTATAATACCAATCAGTTAATGCTAAAATGATACTATATAATAAAGTTTTGAGGGAGGAGGGTGCAGAAAGACAAAAGAGTCAACAGTTGTCCAACTTTATAGCCTACCATTTGCTTTCTCATATACCCCCTGTGGATAACTGGATATATCAGGTTATGGTTGCCTTTGGATATTGTGGATGACAACTTAAATTTGTTAAAAAGTACTTAAAGATTTTAGGTGAAATGTGTCCTCATCTTTATTTTATTTTTAGTAATAATAATTAAATTAGGGTCTTGATGAATGCAAATATTCAATTAGCACGAGGTATTGACTAAGGGGCTTATATTAATAGTGAAGATACCCCTTTATCAAATTATTTAATCTGAACTTAAGTCACTATATACCCATATCTATGATCCTAAATTGTACTTAAAATATAGCATGCGATTTCCTTTTTTAAGTGGCATTACTGACACTAAAGATTTCTTAGTAAATCACATTTCACATGTGATTAAAAACTTTGAATGCTTTATATCTTGCCATATTCATGTGTCCTATTGTCATGTTAAACACATGTTGAGGGTTAGTTATTTTATGACGAGTCGCAGACTCGCAGTTGTAAAAAGTACCCAATAAATGATACTCACTCTAACAAGGGTTTAGTTATTTTTTTTAATTTTTTTATTGGTTTATTTAAAAAATGACCCCAACAAATGGCGTCATAAAATGTTATTGAACTGGTACTTAAAATCTTTTTTTTTTTTTTTTTTTTAAGTTTTCAAACCGGATGTAATTTGAGCGAGTCCAATGAAATGAGAAACCTATTACCGGAGCCAAAAATTCCGGGAAGAGAGACTCCCTTAACAAATGGGGCAAAAGATGAGATAACCAAAAGGCCATGGTAAAACCTCAGTAGTTGTATTACATGCATGGCTCAATAAAAAAAATACTCCACTTATTAATGCATTTTAGTGGTTGGTCTTGAAATATCTAGGTTTAGGTCAACTATTGGAACACATTACATAATTCAGCAGTAGATATTGTTAGATTGGACAGAAAATATGATCAAGACAACATATAGTACATAGGTTGAAATGTACTAAATGGTCCGTTTTCAAAGTTATTCTTCTTTCTTTTTTCATTTCAACTATCTTCCTTTCTCCTCTAACTATATTTCAATTTTACGATTGACATTCACTGCACCACTTTCATGAACATTTTTGTTGACTTGAGAGAACACATATCTAGCAATTTTGCAATCTCTTTCTTCGAAGTGAACGAGTTGATTTTTAATGTATATAACGTCATTTGTTGAATCCGCTTGCACGAAGCGAAAATCACATTTTCGTAATCTTTACAACGCATTTAGAGAGCTTCACCGTTTTCTTGAAAATAAAAAAACTTAATTTTAACTCCAATTTTGTCCAATCTTTCATATAAAAGAGTTATTCAATGTCTCGTTAGAAGACGTTGAAATCGCTTTATTTTTCCATCTATCCATTTGAATTAGGAGCTGAAAATCAGAGGTCAATTTCCACGAATGAAGATGTTTTACTCAAACAATAATAAGAGGAATATTTGACATATTTGAACGAGAGGTAATAAAACTAGATTTTATGTGAAATAGTAAAATTTCATATTAATTTAAGAAAGTACCAAGCCAATCAAACAATTTTGACATTTTTGTGAGATGGAGGCTGTAAGTCTTTTGGTAATATTCACATCAAGACATTTGGTGGCTGGAGCTGTAACGACACTAGCAGTGATCTAACATAACATCTCAGCACATCACATCACCAAACCATCTTCAAATTATATTAACGGTTACTATTATACTACTTCATCTGTCTAGGGCCATAACAACATCAATCGTCTAGTTTCTGAATATTTTCATTATCAATATACAAGAGAACACTCTCTAGGTGTTTTAAGTGACTGTAATCTCTCAGCTTAAATAAATATGAATCAATAAAAATGAGTAGTTCTCAATGATTATGTATCATATAGTTGGAAGGCTAAAAGTCCCACAGAGATCGGCAAAACCAGTTATCTCCTCAAGAAAATCGTTTCCTTCATTTTTTTCATTTTCAGCAAATTAAAGGAGACATTCGAGGAATGAAAAATACCTGGAAATATTTTGAATGCATCTCCACGTCCAATTAATGGCTGTTTTATCTTTTAAGCAACTACATATTTGCTCTCAATCTCAAACATATTACAATGAGAACCCTTCTTCTAAACTTTGTGTTCTCATGTCTTCCATTAGACGTTGCACCAAAGAGGGATTACTCGTGACAACAGCATCCACGCGCTCAAACAACATTTTCTGCATGGCTTCCTCTTCATCAACAGTCCATGCATAAACCTTCTTATTTCTCCTGTAATCGACAGACAAAGCACATCAAATTGATACAAATGCTCACTTGAGCACTCAGAAGGGGGGAAAAGAGACAAATTCATACCCGTGCAGGATTTTCATAAGTTTTTCATCAATCAATGGATGGTAAACACCCACGACCCCAGCACTTCTCATCCTCAACAAATTCATCCTAGTTCCTGTTGCAGGATCAACCATCACGATGTAGCCTACCTAGAACCATAAAGTTATGACAACACTGAAGCTACTATTGCCAGATATTAGGAAACACAAGAGTGATGCAATATCGTCAGTTGTATACCATAATATCTGTTGACAATTTTATTACATCCCTTGCTAGACTGTCACTTTTGGCCCAGACAAGGCAATTCATGCACTCAGTTCTCTGAACCTGTAAAATTCAACAGGGTAAGTGGCTCTTATAAGCAAGCTTTTCATTCCAATAAATATTTCAAGTAACTTCTTGATTTATAAAAAAGGAATAATGCTATGTAGCACCAATGTGTCATCAAATGATAAGTGGAATTAAATGAATAAACAAATGATTCACTTAATTCAACTTATCATTTAGTGCCACCTTGATATGGTGCCAAGCACCAGTGGTGCTAAATAGCATTACTCATAAAAAAGCATCTTAAAGAACCATACCATAAACTGACAATCTGAGAAGGCCAAATAATGAGGCTTATAAAATGGCATTTTAAGTTAGGAGTTCTAATTCCATGCACTTCATTTTTCTTCATACCTAAGAAATGACTACGGGTCTATTTGGCTCCAATATTAATTAGCCCACAAACAATTATGACTGTAACCTTTCTCCTAAATATATGCTTAAGCACCGAGCAATATTACAAATATACTTACAACAGAAAGGATATCCTTAGCGAGTCCTTTTTCATACAATGGCGGTCCAACTTTAGCATCCAAAATCACACGTCGAACAGAACCAGATACCAACTTGAAAAAAAAGGAAGGTAGAGAGAGAATAATTCTTCAGAATACAACTTCTTGAAAAATTACATAAATAACTAATGATAGCAACATGCATCAGAACAGTGATTAAAAGGCGTAACTACTTCGGTCCATAATAACTGATCTCTGGCTATTGGATAAGATGAAGATAAATTGACGCAGCCTACCATGAAAGAAATTTACATATCTTCTCTTCTTCTGAACTGGGTAGTAACATACCTTCAGTGCATCTTCAATTGTAGGAATTTTTACATCATGAAACTGCAATGAGCGTTGATGATCGGAGCCCAGTTCTATAATCTACAGTGAAAAACTAAAATGTGATTTAAGACCTCAACATCTGCTAATCGTCCAATCCAGAAATGTAGAACTTCATACATGTAACAGGGTTATCAAGAAAACAGAAAGAAATTAATGTAATTAGTTCAAAAGAATTGCACACAAGACGAACTCATGATTCACCTCTTTCGTGCTCAATAAGCCAACCTTAGCGGTACTGTTCCCAGATAATCACTGCAAATCCCTGCCTGCAACAGGTAAGAATCAACTCTCCACACCTGGTGGTCAACAATTTCAGGGGCAAGTAGGCAACCACTAGATAAAATGTATCAAGGACGAATTCTATAGATACTTTTGGAAGTCAAAGTGAATAAAGATCTGTTTTCCAGTAATTGCAGTTCTACATTATTAAACAAATAGCAAAGAGGAGAAACAGATTACAATCATCACTTGGTCAAGATGAAACATCAAGACACGGTTAGCATTCTATTCTATTTCAAAATAGAAAATAGATGGAGAGGAAATGAGGGGCGGATACTTGCTTATCAAAGTCAGTTGCATGAAATATGTGGATATGATTGGTTTTACCTATTTCCATTCTGAAACAGAAATAGGAAGCTATTAGGGACTAAGTAATATCCTTTTCAAATTTGTTTTACTTTACAATAAAATAAAATTTTACTTCTTTCAAATAAATAGCAATCAAGAGAATCAGATTACATGCATCTCTCGGACAAGATGATATATGGATGTCCATTTCTCATTAAATTTACAAAATTGACATCTTTAAAATTTAATGTGTTGCTGAAATTGACTGATTAGTTAAAATTTTAACGGGAAGCAAACACCCACTAAGTTATGCCCTTTCCAGTAAAAGGGTATTCAATTACTTTCTAAAGGAGAATCAAGCACCCTTTTTTTATTCAAGGATAAGAAAGGGGTACCTTTAACATAATCAGTATCCATTACTTTCTAAAGGAGTCAGTTCTCTTTGATTTACCCTTTCTAATAAATGCCCATGAATGATAGCTTCATTTTCTTCTGCTGTTCTAATCAAATATTTGATATGTGCTTGAATATTGAGCATCCTTTACTATCTCGTCATTTCGTTTCTAACTAAAATTCAGAATCAGTTCCCAAAAAAAAAAAAAGGTCTCTTTCCTTCTTTTCCTCTTCAAGAATATGGTTTTGTACTAAAACCTCCTTTTTTGGGCTAGGTGTAGCCAATGCCAACTGCCAACTCCATCGGGAATAATTGTTACCTTATTGCTGTTGATTCTATTTAAGGATATCCTCAGAACCAATAATACCATTGAATGTTTCAACCTCAAAGTCTAAATATACCATAAAGAGCGTTCATCCTGGCTTGATAGTGGTGATTCTTTTTTATGTTATTTTATTAAGTTATCCAGTGAATTACAGTAGAAAGCTATCTAAAAAGTAAGCATTTCCAATGAAAGAACGTGATTAAAAGAGAACACTGTGAAATCTCAGCCATGAAGGAATGCTAATGTATACCTGTCGTGAAGAGCAAATAACACTCCATCAGAAGAACGAGACACATCAATCTCTATGCAATCTACTTGAGCATCAAGGGCAATACGGTAGGCATTCATCTATGAGTGTAGCCAAATTATTAAAATCTGAACGTCAAAGAGAAATACAAAGACAGTAGTAACTGTTTTCTGATTCTTTTTTTTTTTTTTTGACTCATCACAAAGAGATAAACAAAGAAGGCAATGAAACCTCTTATGATTAATTTTTTTTTTTTTTTTTTAAGCAATGAAACCTCTTCTGATTTTTTTTTTTAATTCATTTTTTCCCTATTATTATGTTAGATGCTCGCATGGTAACAAGATACAAGCTAAGAGACTTTTTTTTCAAGATCAAACCAAACACATTATCTCTTCCTACTAATTAATACCACTGTGAAGAGACATTATACTTTTGATTTCAACACCTTAACTTCTATTTTCAACAAAATAGCAAGTTTTTCCTCAAATACATTTATTTTCATACGTGCATCCTTTAAAATGCAATAGGACAGGGCTGTAAGTATTTAAAAGCAGAAAAAGAATAGTTTCTCACTTGTCAAGGAAATTGACCTTGGATGACACCTAGTATAAGTGGAAAGTAAGAATCAAAGTTTTAATGGTAACAAGCTCATTTTGATAGGAAATGGCATGCATGAGAGTATGTGTCCACACCTCCATCCACACCCACCCAAAAAAAAAAAAAAGGAGAGATTTATCACAAGAATAGTTGCTCAAGCATAAACCCCTCAAGTCCAGCCCCACTCGCTCCTCCAGAACTCAAGTTTGTTCAGATTGAAATCCTATGAGTATTCAGTCACATAGCATTTTAATGTTGGTTAGAGACTATGCTAATAAAGTTATATTTTATAAGGAGTTTGCTTATACAGCACATGCAAGATAATTGACTTTTCAAAAAAGTTTCTTCCAGGTTCACAGACAAAATTTGCTTCCCAGCAAGAAGAGATCACATGTCAATATCTAAAAAAGAAATAGCAATGAAATGTAGGATGCCTACGGTGTTAGGGAAGGACTTGGAAGAGTCACCGCCATGAGCACATACTAGAGAAGGATTTCTAATCCAACTGCACTTGCGCGATTGCATCTGTACAGAGAAGGCAAAAGTAGGATATTGAAAATTGAAACGCACTAAAACTGACAATGACAATAATCACCATTCTTTTACTCCAGATAATAAAAATTGTCCAAAAAGGAGGACGAAATCAACACTCTGTGTACTCCCATCCCACAATTTCAAGCATCAAAAGGAAATGAAGTAAAGATTACAAATCAAAAGGTGATCAGGAAAGAGATCTACAAAAACAATGAAACATTTAACGAACAGTAATTATTATTTCTTTACTAAATAATAATAATAAAGAAATTATTATTTCTTAAAATTATTTCCTTGCAACGAACATCTTCTCTGCCCCCCCCCTCCAAAATGCAATATGAAAAACGCAGAAGCAAAGTGAAAATTGTCAAATCGATCGATCATTTCTTGATAAGTAAGATAGGGGAAAAAAGTCTGGGTCATGTAAAGCTATGCACCATTGCACAGATACCACGTATAAACACAAAATGCCAACGGGGACGGGACGTAACCTGATTAAAGCGACGGAGTTTGAAATGAAAGTAAAGAGGGGGAAGGATGGTGATGATGACGAGGCCCACAAGAAGAAATCGGAAGAGTTTGCTCCTGGAAGTGAAGCTTCTTACACCAAGACTCCGACTAAACAGGCCGTGCCTTTGGAGGCGGTGCTGCCGTTGTTGGCGATGATCCCATCTTGTCGTCATCGTTTCATTAACCTCTTCTCCGATTCCAAGCCTCTGCGCACGATTTTTCGCTCCTTCAGAGGACTGAAATTGCCTAATTGGAAATTTGGAATTTACGTCCGGCGTTACAGGACTGTAACATAAAGAACTGTCACATTCCCACCAAAATCTTACCCTAGGAAAAAATATCCAGCACTAGGCAATTGTTTGGTAACCATTTAAAAGAAATTTAAATAAATTTAAAATTTAAATTTTGTATAAGTATCAATATTTAATTGTGTTATGCGAAAGTAATTGTTAAAATAATGTGAGAGTTCACGTCACATTAAATATGTGGTCAAATATAGTATTACTATGTGTCTAAAATTTAAAATTAAATTGATTAATAAATTTAATGTAATTTTAATTTGTTGCCAAATATAGTGCTTAACATAACATAAATACCAGCCACTATATAAATACATCATCATCCCATACATCACACATCACATCAGTCATTATTTATCTTGTGATATAATGCGCTATCGCGTCACTTTTGAATCTATATCAATAAATTTTTCGTTAAGAAAAATGGTCGCACAATAGGACAGCGCAATGAATAGTGTTATTTATATATATACCGTGTATATAAAAAATTGTGATTACAAAGAAGATGATACTATAAATATTTAAATAAATACATAGAGTGTGTACAAATTTTTGTATACATTTTATGTATAAATAGTATTTTTTAGAAATTTTCAACCACAAGTCAAATGCGTTGCTATCTCATTACCCCCTTTTTCAAATTAGGAGCTGTTGAACCTCTTTAATTTCTCTTTATAAATTCACCTATTATGATTTGATTGTTGATTTAACAACTACTTAACAATCACTACATATTTCAAACTTCAATTAAATCTCCACTACTCATTTCCACTCATTATAAATTCTCTTTATAAATTGTAAAAATAAAGAGCTTCAAACAAGCTCTCAACAACTAGAAAAAGTAATGAACTCTCTATCGTTAGGGCTGAAGGGTCCAGTCCACTTTAGCATGTGATACCATAAAGTGCTATTTAAATGATACATTTATAATACGGCTTTTCAGTTAAATCAATCGAAATTTTATTTTGTCTACATGCAATACATAGCACAAATCCAAACTATAAGTGTAAATTGCTTGTAATTTAGATGTTTAATACATATACACATAGCTATAATAACATGTCTGTGTTATGCAAAAGAAAGTTTCTGGTTAGATCAAATGTCCTTTATTTTTTTTCTCTCTCTATGGAGGGCAAATGTCCTAATTTTAGTTGGCTGCTATCTATGTAATAATATAGTAAATTTTAGTAACGGTAATATGATACATTCATAAATTTAACTTTAACAATTAGTTATCATACTTAACGTCTTAAATTAAAGTATTAAAATTCCCTCAAATCCAAGTGCACCTCATTTTTGTTAAAAAGTTAGTCAAACATTACAAAATAAATAAATAAATAAATAAAAATAACATAATGATAATCTCTATATAATTTTGTTCACCCGCCCACAATAAGCGGGGTTACACTATCCATTTCTGACGTGGCGGTGACATGAACTAACGTTACACACACATAGCCACTATATGTGTCGGCTATGTGTGTGGCACGTTGAAAATGAACAGTATAACATCACTCACAATGAGTGTGTGAACATTACTCTTTACCAAACGTAATAAAAAAAAAAAGAACTTCTAAACACAGTTTATCCAACTTCAACAAAATTCCCTAGAACATGGCCGAGATCCATTAATCCATTAATCCAAAATCATTATGATGTCTTGATCTTCCACTAGACGCACACATGGCGAGAATGCTCCGCCATTGTGTGCGCCCCAGAAGTAAATCATTTTTATGGGTTCCACTTAATAAATCTTTATAACGTAGCAATCCATTACTCCACAATCTCCGAAGCGAAGGGTAACATTTTACTAGTTAAACCTTCACAATAAATAACGCCACATTTATGATCATTGGTGATAAACACGATGCCGGTGACTGGGATAAATAACACTATTATAAACACAAATATTTGACGGACTAAAAACAGGACTAAGCATAAACTATATAAGATTAAAAAGAAATATCAATCAAAATCTTAGCAAAATTGTGATAGGATGCTATATATGTGTAATTCTGCAAGAATACAAGTAATAAATCTTTGATTACGATATTCCATTGCCATGTATTCAACCAAAGAAACGAATTTTCTGCTTACAGTGCCTCATGTCTAAATCGTGATGTTAAAGTAATAATTAAATGACGCAATCTCACGTTCCATCATCTCCTCCGCTTGAGAAACTATACAGAGTGGAAAAGGAACTGAATATGAGACTGTGAAAACATGCCAGTAATATTATTGATTAAGAAACATGTAGAGCCACAGAACCTCTAATTCTGTTAAAAAGAAATAATCATATTATACACTAATTCCAGAGTACAATTCAGCTTAGTCAAATACAAGAGACAGCAGCTCTTTCCATCTGGGTTAAATGCCAAAGCATTTATTGGCCAAAAGCGACCTTTCACGCCTCTTATTTCTTCTTGAAGACTCTAATATACACAAGGAAGAGCGTAAACATTGTCAGAAAGGACTAAACATCCATGAAACATATAATACCTGCATCATTGATGATCTTGTTTTGAAATATTTTCTTGTGTTTCCTCCTCCCCCCCCCCCCCAAATTTTCCCCCTTTTTTCCTTTTACCTTGTGATAGAATTTGTTTCAAACTTTCCAGCACGGTGACCAGTGGTTGTGACAGCTGATGCATCCTGACCACCTCCAAGGACCACCTGCAAATCATGAAAAAAATAAAATCAACACAAGAACTTCAATAATTGGATAAGCACATCATGAGATTTCTAATTCCAAATTCCATAAAGCTCCTTGTAGGCAAAATGTATAAAATTAATATGATTCTCCCTGAGCTGGGACTCGTGCACTCAAGATTGCTGGTCTGGTTTAGTCTTCTTGTCGGGCAAAAATTTTGCATGAAGGAATTCAAGAAAAGACAAGACTTGGAACACTATGCTATCCGTCCAAGAGAAAAGGGCCCAATGTTTCACCATTCCTAGAACTCGAATTGGTCCATAAGAAGGCCCAGATTTCATTTTGAACCTAGTAGATACAAAAGGTCACAGTTAGAAGGACACTGGACCTTAATCTCAGCACCCCAGAATACGAATATTGCAGCTCTAAAGTTGCACACTGGCAATATTACAGCTCTATTCCAAACCAAAAGGTAATGAAAGAATGGGAAAGGCATACAAAAATCTTTGCATTAAGGCAAGTCTCTCGAACAATATCAAACGGTATAACATATGATAAGCAAAACAACACAAGACCACTTATGATGAAGTTTTCTGTCAATGCTTACATGGTCAAGAACTGCAATGTTCTTGAATCCCAAAGCTATGAAAGGTAGAAAAAATGAGAAAGAAAGAAATATAAGTAAAGAGAAGCGTGTTCAGAAAAATAAAGAAGGCTGATCAAGGAACTGACACACCTTGGCAGATTTGTCAAGGGAACCAGTGACAAAATGTGAGCCATCGGCAGATTTTGACAGAGATGTAATGTAATGGTCTTCTTGTGACCATCTTCCTTGTCAGACTCTTTTGAGTAATTTCCCTGTCTGCAGTTTGAAAAAACACAAAGATAATATGAACTTAATGTCAATAATCGGCTAGCCTCATAATATCATGCAAAGGAGTACTCTGCGTGTGATGACTCCTAGAGTAAAACTTATGGTTTCAGCTCCATAATTGTATCAAAGACATTTTCTCTTTTTCTTGTGATTTACTCATGATTTTTCATGGGTCCAAAAAGTACAACAATCAACAAAATAACGAAATCATAATCAACCCTTGACTAGAAGGTCATGAGCCAGATACAGAAGTTAGTGGATTGAACTTACGGTCATCAGGATCTCTGGTAATATGTTTAACATGAATAGCAGAAGGCAATCCCATAAAAGGGTCAGTCGTGATAACAGCAAGCTTATCGCCAACTGCAAAATCAACAGATCAAATTTGGATGTGTAAAGCTGAGTCCCGGTTTGGACATCCCATAACTTTGATGTCAGTTATAAGCCTTGACGAATCCCCTGTAACCATTAACAATAGACAGGCACTTTAATTGAAGAGTAATATAGTACATCTTTACTATGATACCATGGATATTTATTATATGGTGCAACTCTCCATAAATTGACTAAATTTTCATTGTAATTGTATGTGTGTCTTTGAAGATATAGATATATCAGCATATCTGTTTATCTATAATTCTCCATTAATTTCAGTTCATGGCAGCCAGGCACAGAGAATTCAAGCAACCCCTTATGATTCTCAGTTCCAACACTCACTGACAGTAGAAGTTCCAACACTCACTGACAGTAGACTAAGGGGGAAAGAAAAGAAAAGAAAATATCGTAAAAAGGATGGGGAAAAAAATCAAGCAACACCAACTTGGTTATCATTTTGCCACTCTTCGCCCAGTAGAACTCAAATATGGTGTAAAATTACATTTCCAGTATTCTCTTAGCTTCTCCTCGACCATAAGTTTTTTATAAATCAAATAGAACCTCAACATGCAAAATTTTCCCCAAAACTCTGTGCAAAGACATGGATAAAAATCTGTAGTACGAAAAATTAATATCAACTCATATAATTATAAAGAATAAAAACGATACTATAATTAAACAGCAAGTCAGTTCATAAATTCCGTCAAAGCAAGGTGCTTTAGCACAAATCAGTTTGTCGTTGGTCGCATCTTTCAGCCGACACAATATGCTAAAATCTACATAAAAATTTATCAAAGGAAGGAATTAATTACTGCAGATATCCCAGGACCGAACAGCTCCGTTGTGTCCCCGGCAGGTTCCAAGGCGCTCGCAGTTATTGGCAAACCAGACAGTTGGATTATGGTCCTGGGCGCACGAAAACAGCAGATCACCCTCCCTGTTGTACTTGAGAAACGTCAGTGGCCTCTCATGGCCTGTCATCAATATTGGCCTCATTTTCCAATAACTTTTCGTCTATATATTCGTGCGTATATAAAGAACGTTCCTTTTTATACTTTTTAATCCTTTTTTCTTGATATATCGCTTGCAGTTGCAGATTAATTTCGTTCCAGAAGAAGACAAGGGGTTACAAAACCCTAGAAAGGACTGTACAACGAAGAGAATACGGTAACCCGTGGACCTACCCGACCCGCCACGACCCGATCTCCCCTGGACATGGACATGGGCTTTTGTTTACGTATTGCGCTGGGTTGGGCAGATCCCAAATTGGAAATCTCGTTCTGGCTTGTGACTGGCTCGTCACTGACTCGTTACTCCACAGTTGGTTGAAATTTCCAAAGAACTAGGGTCGGGTTTTTTCTAGAACCTGATTTCTAATAAGAAATAATTCTGTTAAAAGAGATTTTCAGGAGGATGTATGGTTAAAAAGTAATATGAAAAATATGAAGCAAAATTTCAAAAAAATATGTGGTCTAGAATGAGTTTGATGGAATTTGTTTGGAAAGAATATATTTTTTTGTCAATTTTTTTTTGAAAAAAATAGTTTCTTGTCAATTGAATTATTAGTATTTAAATTTCATAGAAAAATATTATGACATTGTAGCAAACAAATTTCGATCTTATTAAAATTAATAATACAGAAATTCGTTACAAATTGAATTTAATAAAAATTCAAGTGGATTGACGCTCTTGTAATTTGCTATGTTGCAAAACTCCTCTGATTGACGATTCCAATTTTGAAGACAAAGTGCCACGTAACTTGATCTTTGATTTGCAATTAATTTGAGACTTGAAGCCTCTATTTTCATATATCTCCAGATCTGGACTTGGAATTTAGGGAATTTGAGACTTAAGCCTCGGATTTGTAGATTTTTGAATTTGGATTTGTAGATTTTTGAATTTGATATAAAGAAGACTTTGATCTCCTTAGATTTTTCGGCTTTTTGCCTTTGAATTTAGTTTGAAACTTGGAATTTGATTTTTAAGAAGACTTTGATCTTCTTAGATTTCAAGAGAATTTGATTCTCTTAGACTTAGAGAGAATTTTGCTCTATTGTTTCTCCTTGAAATGCTTCTACCGGAAAAAAATGAGTCTTTCCCATAAACCCTAAGAGTAATGAGGTTTATATAGACCACCATCATGGGCCTTAGAATGAGCCAATAAAATGGGCCAAAATTTGGGCTTTTGCTCATTTAATTTAACTTGGTCAATTTAAGACTTTGAACTTTAATTTGACTTTAAAAAAATTAATCGGGTTTAACAAGAAATTAAACTTGGTCCAAATATTTTTTATTTAATTTTTTTATATCTATAAATGCCCCCCAAGATTTATCTATTTATAACAAATAAATAGATAAATCTTGACTTTGAAATACAATTTAAGTTTGAACTTGTATAAATAAAACTTCAAAGAAAATTGGAACTCTAAGAGGAGTAAAAATTTCAACTTTAATCCATACAGAAATAGCTTAATTTGAGTTTCAAGCAAACTCTCCTTTTTTTTCTTTTCTTTTTTTTTTTTTTATCACACGATTCTTTTCCCCTTTTTTTTAATGCCTTTGTTTTGGGGGAGGGGGGAATTGGGACTCAAGTAGGATTCCTTTCCAACTGAGAAGTCACGTCAATTTTTTGTTCTTCTTTTTTTCATTCGTTTTTTTCTTCTTTTTTTTTTCTTAAAACAAAAGGCTTTTAATTGGATAAAGATATCAACCCAATTCAAAATTCTTCAATAAAGAGTTTTGGTTTAAGCCTAAGAGTTGACCTGCTCAAGCACTATATAAGACCCTTCAGAGCTGGTATTTTCATTTACCAACTTGCCTTTTATTCGCCAAGAAACTAAGTCAATTTTTTGAGGCAAAATTTTGTCTCTTCTCCCACGAAGCTTGTTCAACTAAGCTTTTTGTTAGCTTAACTTTGTTTCTCGATTCCTCTTCTTAAAACATTAATAGGCAAATGAATTCTCTTCTTCTTTTTCTTTAATGATCCCATGCATGCAAGTTAAGATTTTGTAAATCTTTTCCCTTTCTCATTTTTCTCTTACTTCCTAGGGACATTAATTGCCCCCTTTTTTTCATTTGGGACGTGAATTGCCCCTCAAAATTGTTTCTTTTTTTTTTCTCCTTCCTTTAGGGATGTGAATTGCCTAGTTTTGATCACCTACCCCCATGTGGATAGATTAAAGTCTACCCCCTCCTACATGGTATGCCATATGACATGTCATGTAGGAGAGAGTAGACTTTAATCTACCCACATGGGGTAGGTGATCAAAATTAGTGAATTGCCTTCACAATTTTTTTTTTTTTTTGCTTTTATTTTTCAGGGACGTGAATTGCCCTCGATTTTTCTTTTCTTTTTTTTTTTTTTCTCTAAGACGTTAATGCAAACATTTTTTTTAGGGATGTCAAACACTCTCTTTTTTTTCTTTCTTTTTAAGATTTTAGATCTTTAAAGTCTAAGACTATGTCGAAGATTAAGGTTTAAATCCTTTCTTGCTTTCCACTGGGACTTAATAATTAAAGTTTGTTTGTGTAATACCGAGATTTAAATCTTTCAAAATCTAAGACTTATGTCAAATACTAAGGTTTAAATCTCTTAAAACTTAAGAAATTAATTTGGTAATTAAGGATCATTCCTTTTGATGTTTGAGACATTGTGTCAAACAAAAGTTTGAACCTTGTACACTTGAGATGTGTTTGATAATTAAAGACTAGTCTTTCTAAAGTCTAAGATATTTAATATCAAGGACAAAGGTCTAGACCTTCCCAGATTGATTTTTTTTTCGGAAGCTTAGGATTTGAACGATCCTTTTTGACAAGACTAAATAACTAATCCCAATTTAATTTAATTTAACTTGTCTTCTCTCTCTTTTTTTTTCAACTTGATTTATGTTGATTTTTTTTTTGATTGATAATTGATCATGATAAGTTTTTTTTTCTTTTCAGGAATGTCTCAATCAAGTAAGGCCTACAACAACGTGCATGAAATTGAGGAAGTTGTAAAACAGGGCAGAACGTACCTTTCTTTCAAAGGCACGGATGTGAAATATCCTAACCAAGAACAAGGTACGATAATGATTTGCACCCACTTGGCAATGACAGATACAATGGCTCCTATCACCTTTTATTTTCCACCACAAGTAGACATGCCAGCTCAAAGCACTTTTTCACATGCTGCAACATCTAGCTAGAAGGATGGTTCTCGACCATTCCTATGTATGCCACCACATCATGCTCCAAACATGGATTTTATTCCCTGTGCGACTATTTGTGAAAGAATATATGACAAGGAGATTCGATGGGGAAGTACTTTGAAATCTCGTGGAGAGATAACTTATTTGCCGAAGTTTTGGGAATGGTCCCTTTGAAACCAAAAATCGCTTATCAAGGAGAACATAAAAGATTTGGCCCGCGTAGTTGAAGCTGTAGCGAAAGACTATCATCGTCCCAACTCTGCTTACAAGGCCCTTTGCGAAGTTTGGTGTCCTGAGACCAATACTTTCGTAACAGCTGGCAGCGAAATTGGTATTTCTCTTTGGGATATGAAGATCATCACTGGTCTCTCTATTTTAGGTGAATACTATGAAGAGGCAGTTCCAACCCTTTCGGAGCTGATAAATTTACTTCCCAAGTCTTGTCTACACTTTCAATGTTTACTCTATAATTGCTGACGAGAAAGGGTCTGACCGTGTCACTCATTCTGAATGGATTGATTTTTTGTTTCAACACGCAAACTTTGTTCCGAACCCTCGACAAACCAAAACTTACAAGGACGCAATGGTTGCTAATCCTTACAAGAAGAACCATAAAGGGCCTGTGAAGACTAAGATAATTAGACCTCTTGATTTAAACAAACCACAGGCATCCTATTACAGGAATCAATCCCATTGGCAGGATATTTCTTTGGAATTTTCTGAAAGGGAAAAAGGAGAACTAGAGGTTGCTGATTACCTCTCTCTTTGGTTATGTCGCTTTCTTTTCCCTTTGGGAGATAACTGTATCAGAGCAGGTACATTTAAGGTCGCTGCCAAAATGGCTACCGGGTGCACTTATAGTCGTGTCCCACCTATTTTGGCTAGCACTTATAGAGGACTTACACAGACCTTGCATTGCCTAGATGGGATTGACCTTGGCATGATTTCCTATTCTTTTCCTGGACATTTTCTTTATGCTTGGGCTGCTACCTATTTCCCTTGTGGAATCTATGATCGCGTTGATAATAGCATTAGATTTTCCACTATTACGAGGTATGCCGGCACTTTGAATGCTTTCCAAATCTGGAAACATGGTGCAGTGGATTGTCGCAACATTTTTCGAGGTGACATGGGACCAAATGACTTTTATTGGAATCCCATCTCTTCACTTTCCATTCCAGGAGAGCGCAGAGATGATGGTCATACCACTTTATAAAGCACGGAATTCATGATCAATATCCGTCCAGGGTATCTTTCCCACCGTTGAAAACCTGTTCCCCTATTCTTGAAGCCTATAATCCTCATAGATTTGCAAGACAGCCTGGCTTTAGGCAAAGAACTCCAGGTTCTCCATTGAAACCGACTCTCGATATCAATTATGTTAACCTTTATCGAGCTTGGTTATCTCTTACCCGAACTAGAAGTGGATCAACATTCTATGTTCCGAAGTACGTTCCGAACACACAATTTTTTACTGATAATGATTATCAGCATTGGTGGAAAACCCACGTATTACCAGGCTTTAAAAAGATCCTGGTGCAACTTTTGTCCTTGAGTGAAAACTCTAACTTCACCCTTGGTCAATCAAAGCAGAAGAAAAAGGACAAGACCTAAGAGTTGAATCTTCCTGTTGAGGTTCCTACAGAGGCCTCTCGAAAAAGACCAGTAACTTTTACAAATGAGGGAGGCTCGAAAAAACTTAAGATCTCCCTTGGCCAAACAACAATTGCTTCCATCCCAAAACCAATGGGAAAACAATTTATACCAGTTTCCAAAGTACAAATAATTACAGAAGATAGCAGTTATGAGGATTAGGTACATTTTTATTATTTATTTTTTTGTTTAACTTTTATGTAGTACATGACGTACCAAATTTGTCATTTTAGGTCTCTCTTACTCAAATTATCAAAAGTAAGCAATTGAGAAAACCCAAGGAAATTCCAGACATTCAAAACCTTAAAAAAGGTTAAGCCTGGAACTTCAAAGGCTGATTTGAGCCTTCATGATGTGCCTTCGGGAGATGAACAATTGGACATATCACCTCGAGCAAGGAATTTAGGTATTTCTTCATTGCGATGCAATGAAATTTCATTGTCTTTCCTTAGTGTGCTTGTTGTCTTTTTTTTTTTTTTGAATAATAATTTTTTTTCTTTTTCTTTTTTTTTCTTCTTGCAGCTTTTCCAGCAATTCCTGGCGATTTAGAACTTCTTGAGGAAAGGGCACCTTTAAAACATAGGGCAGATGTCCCAAAAATAATTGGTGCACTTGAAGGAATTGAAGGGATAGGCCCCTTTAAGGATCCACCTTGTGATTATCCAAGAAGCATTGGAGGAGGCATCCTATCTCTTAACCCAGATCCTGAGGATATTTCTGATAGTGAGACTGAGGTGAACTCCGGGAATTTAGGAGTTAACACCTCTCAAATACCTCAAGAGACTTTAGCGGGATCCATCTCAAAAAACACCACTATGGTTTCTTTTTTACCTTCAACCGCTAGTGACGTCGTCCCAGTGAGTTCCTCCATGTCTAACCTTCCATCAGAGCCAACCAAGGACAATCTTCTTTTGAAAGAGGCATTTCGAGAAGCCTCAATATTTTACATTCGGAATAAGCTCAAAGAAGTTTTGAAAGATGATTTGTACCGTCTTCCCACTTGGTAGAATGATAATGCTCAAGCTATTGCTAAAGTCATTTCTAGTTCATTCCACAGTGATCCACGGCCCTTGTTTAATCATGTGGATGACTTTATGTAGAGGCTTGATGCTCATGTATCTAGAAGACAACAAATGATTGGAAGTCTTCTAGCAGCAGAAAAGGCAAAGCAGGTGAAGGAATTGGAAGACCAATTAGAAGCAAAACAGATAATTGCTTCTGCTTTGAATGCCAAGATTGATCAACTCCGCAGGGAACTCCAAACCAATTCTGAAGAGCTTGGCAAAACTGAAGATGCACTGGCTTCTTTTAGGCGAAGGCCAACCAGGAATGCCGATGAAGAAAAAACAATCGAGGAGGAGCAAAATGTCCTTGTAGAAGAATTCTTAGGCTTGGCAGCCAAAATCTGATTCTTTGTACCTACATTTTTCACTTACATTTTTTTTTTATTTTGAACATGTGAAACTTTGATTTACTTTTCATTACAGTATCAATGACATACATTTTTTTGTTTCACACTATACCACGAGTAGTTAGACAACAAACTTTTTTTTAACACTATTTTGACTGAACTTGGATGAACAAGACTTTTTATTCAAGCTGCTTACGTACCCTTGAAAGGGATCAAGTCAAAACGTAGTTTATTATAAGACTTTTTTTTTTGTCTCGCATAAGTTTGATTTTTTTTTTTCATTTAACTTTGATTTTTCTTTTGGCGCCTTCACAGCTTATCCTCTTGTAGGCTAGGAGCATTGCAATGGGATTTTTTTTACAGCAAAAATAAAACTTTAAGCGTAAAAACACTTCAAAAGTTTCCCATTGATTGGCCTGATTTGTAATTCATCCTTGTCGACAATCTTGTATGCTCCAGTTGTGAAGACATGAGTGACGACGAATGGACCATCTCACTTAGGCTGGAATTTGCCCCCTGTTTTTCTAGAGATGATACTTGGTCTTCGGACATAGAGCACTAGATCTCCAGCTTGGAATGATCTAGTCCTCACCTTTTTGTTGAAGGACTTTGCCATCCGAGCTTGATAGCATTCAAGATACATCTATGCCTCTAGTCTCTTTTCATCTAGGGCTTCTAGCTCCTCAAGTCGAAGATGGGCATTTTCTTCCGTAGTCAATCCCTCTTGAATGGTAATCTGGAGATACGGAATCTGACACTCCAAAGGTAACACAACTTCTACTCCATATACCAAAGCATGAGGAGTAGCTTGTGTTGGAGTCCTATAAGTAGTACGATATGCCCACAAGGCCTCTCCAATTCTTTCGTGCCAATCTCTTTTAGATTTTGAAACAACTTTTTTCAATAGATTGCACAAGGTTTTGTTGAAAGCTTCAGCCAGGCCATTGGCTACCGCATTGTACATAGATGAATTATATTGTCGGAAACCAAACTTGGCACACAAATTATTTATGCAGCTATTGCAAAACGGTTTTCCGTTATCAGTGACGATGTGCTTTGGAACTCCATAGCGATAAATGAGTTGAGTGCGAATGAAGTCTGTCACATTTTCTTTCTTTACTTCCTTCAACGGTATGACTTCTGCCTATTTAGAGAAGTAATCAGTTGCAGCCAGGATATATGAATGTCTGGCTGAAGACTTTGGAGTTATTGGACCAATAACATCAAGGCCCCATGCATCGAATGGCCAAGAAGCTATTGTTGGATGCAATGGTTCAAGAGGTTGGTGAATAAAATTTGCATGGACTTGGCAAGCTTCACATTTCTTTGCATAGTCCATAGAATCCTGTACCATGGTCGGCCAATAATATCCCATCATTTTTATCTGGAAATGAAGTTTTGGTCCAGATTGGTGGGTTCCGCATATTCCAGAGTAAACTTCTGTCAAAATATTCAATGCTTCCTCAGAATTTAAGCATCTAAGGAAAATCCCATTAAATGATCGCCGATAAAGAGTATCTTCAAAGAAGACAAACCGGGCTGTTCGTCTTCTTATTTCAGATCTCTGACGTGGATCATTAGGTAATTTTTAGTGTTGAAGATAATCAATAATAGGCTGTCTCCAGTCTTCATTTTTCTTATTGATAACTTCAACACTATTATTTTCTTCCAAGTCTTCAGGTTGCAATGGTGGAATCACCCATCTTTTAACAATCAAAATTGTGTGTAAGGAATCCTCCTCTGACCTGGCTAAGATAGCTGCTAAGTTGGCCAAAGCATCTGCTTCTTTGTTTTCATTTCTTGGAATGAATTTGATCTCGATTGAATCAAATCGTTTCACTAATGTTGATGCATACTTATGGTAGGGCTTCAACTCTGGTTTTTGGACCTCATACTCTGATGTGAGTTGATTGATTATCAACAAAGAGTCTCCGAAAACGTCGAGTTGTTCAACCTCCATATCCAGTGTTGTTTCCAAGCCAAGGATGAGTGCTTGATATTCCGCCATATTGTTTGAGCAAACCTCTATCAAGCTAAAAGAATAAGGCATAACATGATCTTGAGGAGTTACAAACACGACTCATGCCCTAGCACCATACCTCCGGGCTACCCCATCAAAGAAAAGCCTCCATGAAGGAACAACCTCAATGTAGAGGACTTCTTCATCTGGCAAGTTCTCAGGAAATTCCCATTCAGCTGGAATTTGATTATCAGCAAGGAAATCTGCTAAGGCTTGTCCTTTGATGGCCTTTTGAGGAACAAACTTGATATCAAACTCAGATAATAAGAGAGCCCATTTTCCAATCCTTTCGGAAAGGATAGGCCTCGACATGACATACTTTAATGGGTCTACTCTGGAAACCAAATTGATAGTATATGCAAGCATGTAATGTCTTAATTTTCTTACGGCAAAAATTAAAGCAAGACACATCTTTTCAATCGGTGAATAGTTTAATTCAGCACCTGTCAATATCCAACTCAAGTAATAGAGTGCGTTCTCTTTTCCTTCATTGTTTATTTGAACTAAAAGTGCACCTAAGGAATATTCTTAGGCGGCCATATAGAGAGTTAATGACTTTCCTGGAATTGGAGCCGTAAGTACTGGTGGATGGGACAAGTATCATTTTATACTTTGAAAAGCATTTTTGCATGCTTCGTCCCATTGAAATGGCACATCGTTTTTTAAGAGCCTATTGAAAGGATGGCATCTTCCAGCAAGGTTGGATATAAACCTTTAGATATATGCCAATTTTCCTTGGAGACTCTTCAATTCGTGTATATCTTTTGGCTCTGGCATGTTGACTATAGCATCAATCTTTAATTGATCAATCTCGATTTCTCTATGGCAGACAATGAAACTGAGAAATTTTCTAGAAGTAACATCAAAGGTGCACTTAAGTGGATTCATTTTTAACTGATATCATCTAAGTCTTTCAAATACTGATCTCAGATCTTTGAGATGATCAGCTCTCTGCTTTGATTTGACGACTAAGTCATCCACATAACATTCCACTTGCTTATGCATCATGTCATCAAAAATTTTTTGCATCGCCCGCTGATATGTAGCACCTGCATTTTTCAACCCAAACAGCATAACTTTGTAACAATATATACCTTTTGGTGTTCGAAATGCTGTCAACTCCTCATCTTTTGGGTTCATACAAATTTGGTTATACCCAGAGAGCCCATCCAAGATCGGAAGAGACCTCAAACCCTGTAGTTGAGTCTACCATCAGCTCTGTTATTAGTAGGGGAAAATCATCCTTTGGGCATGCTTGATTCATATCCCGAAAGTCGACACATATACGCAATTGTCCATTCTTCTTTCTGACTGGAACAATATTTGCTATCCAAGTTGGATATTTGACTTCACGGATAAATCCCGCCTCAATTAACTTATTGACCTCAACTTCTATTTGAGGAATCAATTCAGGCCGGAACCTCCTCTGAGGTTGTTTGATTGGACGAATACCATGCCTTACTGCAAGATGATGTACTGCAACCTTAGGATTTAACCCAGGCATTTTCTTGTAGGACCATGCAAAGACATCTTTATACTCTTGCAATAATTTGAAGTATTCAGCCTCATCTTCAAGACTAAAAAGGGCACTTATATAAACTGGCCTTGGATCTTCTTCCGTTCCCAAGTTCAATTGTTTTAGATCATCTACTGTAGCTTGACCTCCGTCCTCAAGTATTGGTGGAGCTGGTTCAGTTTCATCTACTGTAGTAGATTTAGACTCAATTTCTAAATTTGAAGCTTTCTCAAAAGCGACATGATTAACTGAGAAAGTCTTTTGATCATTATCGCATTCCCGTATCAAATCAACTTTTTTATTTTTCCGTTTTTTTCTTGACTGTTGAGGCTTTAAATTTTGATCAACAGTTTTAACTCCAAGTATGGAGAATGCAGATAGTCTCTGCAAAGGTTTTGGCTTAGCAGATGTATTGCCATCCTTTTGCTTAGATGTAGAAGGATCATTACCCAGCTTTTGGAAGACAGATGGTTTACTTTGGATTTTGATAAAGCCGAAGGTTTGTCATTTAGTCTCTCAAACACAGAGACTCTGGCTTCTTCATTTTGCATTCGACCAAAGACTGAAATTCATTCTTCTTTCTTTTCTTTATACTGAACTTCAAAAATTTGGATCATAATTGAATTTGCAGAAGCCTTGTTAACCTTAGCTTGTTTTGAGGAACTTGGGTTATGCCCTAACCCATACCTCCTATCCAAAGCAGTACGGCCACTAGAAAGAATTGCATCCAAGTCGCCTAATTGTTGAGGCTCGTCCTTTCCATATCCAACATTTTCGAGCAATTTTTGAGCCCGAGGATTGTAACATCCTCTAAGTATCTGCTTTGGTTGTTCGGGTGCCTTTGAACTAGAGATATCTTTTTTAGATGATCCAGAGATTGTCATCTTGCATATGTTTGGCATTTTTATTACAATGTTATTAGCCTTTGAACTTTTGACAAGTTCATGAGGCAAAACCAACTTCGGTATGTAGGGCACTGGAAAAGTCAATCCCTTAGGATATGATGATGAAGTATGAGAAGTCTTAGAAGACTCTCCTTAGAACATCTTTAACTTTCCTGTACGAGGTTGATAGCCAAATTCTACATTTTCTTTGACTTCATATCCTGAAGCAGACAACCCAACCAGAAGCAGCTCTTCATTCTCTAGATAGAATTTTACATCTGCAAAATAAGCTCTCTTTAGTAAATGGCTTAGTCTCAGCCATTACACATTTCACTTATCCGTCTTGGCAATATTTAAAGCATTAATGCCATGTAGAAGCTACTACTTCAGTCTCATGTAGCCAAACACGTCTGAGTAATAACTCATATGACGTTTAGCATCAATGACATGGAAGAGCACTAATGAGATTGACTTTCCCGTTCGCATCTTTAGACGGATCATTCCAATAGCTTCTTAACTCTTTTGGTTGAATCCTTGAATCATGATTTTGGTTTTGGCTAAGTCATGTTCACTTTGTCCAATCTTTCTCATTGTACGGATCGGTATGATATTTATGGCTGATCCACAATCAACCATTATGTAGCAAAGTTTGCAATTTAGTACATAACCACTAACGTATAGTGGCCTATTATGCAAATGAGAACTCATTTATAGGTCATCGTCACTGAAAGTGATAATAGCCATGCAATCTTCGTTAGTTGTAGACTTAAACATCTGTTCTCGATACTTCTCCAGATCGATCAAGGCTGCAACCAAGGCCATATGATCATCAAACGACAAATGTAAAATTTCTGTCAAACTCGTATTCGAAGAAATGTTGTTGAGTCATGAGACAGTCTTTATTGATTTTGATATTCTCTCCTTGCTGCTGTGAGATTTATTCTTTTCCTCAATATTTATTATATCGAAAGAGAAACATTTCTATCAAAGAAACCTTTAGGAAAATATTCCCTTAAGGTTATAAGACTTGACACTTTTTGCGACACTTGAGATGACCCTTGCTTTAGCATGGGATCTCTTCTTTTGATGACTCATTGGCCTTGAATTTTCATTTTTCATATAAAGCTTTGCAAACCTTGAGTTTTTCTGGCGTCACCTTGTGACGATTGTCCATGTCCTATGACCATCATTTGATGATGTCTCCTCAGTGGTCTGAACATCAGAACTTTATGCCCCTAGCATTGGTACTGTAGAATGAGACAAATGTGACATATTACTTGTCTTCTCAAAATTAATATACTTTTCCTTTTTGCTTATGAAAGTAGACCACCCATCTCTAATCTCATCTACCTTTTCGGAATCAGAATCCCAGATATCCACATCATCTATCATGGTCTCATAAAATGTTGGAAGATAAGGACCTGGCATTTCCATTTCAGGGTAGATGTAGACGATTATAACCTCTCCGTCTACTTTTAGTTCTACCTGTCGAGCACTTTCAGAAAGATATGGTCCAAACTCCACTGGTTCAGTACCAGGGGTTTCAAAACCATAAATCAATAGAAGAGAAGGTTGTTTCTCGAATATTGAGATTGGATTAAATGATCCAAAAGAGACCATTGAGCAATTTGCAGGTAATTTTTCACCTATTTCCAATTTGATCTTATTTTCCTTGTCTAGACGAACAATAAGATCTTTCAGTACAAAACACTTGTCCACCGGATGACTGATGATTCGATGGAACCTACAATATTTAGGATTATTGACTTGACCAACTTCTTCAGGTCTTTTTGGTGTCGGTTATTTAATTATTTTTTGCTCCAGGAGCTGATCTAAGATCTCTGAGACATCGGCATCTGAGAATGGATATTCCTTCTCAACCAACTCCTTCAAAGTGGGAAAGTTATTCTTTTGGCCTTGGCCTTTATTTGGTTTGTAAACCAGTTTATACTCTCGCTTGGGCTTTGAGTCAGAGTTTGATTTTTTGAAAGCAATCCTTGCTGAAGTAGTTGAGACTGCTATAGCCTCCTTGGCTTTACTTGGATTTGCCTCTTTTTTCACATATTTTTTGTACTCTTTTTTCTCACACAGATCGCTTACCAAATAACTCCTATGCCTTGCGATTTGGAGTTCCAAGTCATAAGCCCGTGTAGCTAACTTTTCAAAAGAGTGAGGCATATTTGCCTGAATATTGTAAAGTAATCCCCAATGTATGCCTTGGACATATATGTCAATGGCACCAGATTCTCTTACGTGTTCCTTGTAGTTTACCACTAGATATCTCCAACACTCAATGTACTCCACAACTGGCTCTTATTTGCCTTGCTTTGTCCTGTTGAGTTCCGGTAGACTAACTGTTCGCCGAGTGCCATAGAAGCGTGTAAGATATTCACGCTCCAATTGGTCTCAACTATCAATTGAACCTGCTGGGAGATCAGTGTACTATTCGAACGCTGCGCCTTTAAGGGAGCTGACGAACTGTTTGACCATAGTGTCATTATAGGTGCCAGCGTTATTGCAAGTCTCAATAAAATGGGCAACATGTTGCTTTGTGTTGCCTTTTCCATCAAAACATTGAAATTTTGAGGGTTGATAGCTGAGTGGCATTCTTATTTCATCAATTCGGCGAGTATATGGTTTAGCATATACCATCGAAGATTGAGGTGAGCCACCATACTGGGCTCGAATGGTGTCAGCAATCATGTGCTGAAGTTGTTGAACAGATAAAGAGCCAACCGAGACTTGAGTGGTATCACGTAAAACATTTTGCACCACAGCCCTGTCATGTTGGTCTTGTTTTTGTTGTTGCTCTTGCACCTCTACGTGAGCAGCTTTAGAAGAACATTCATTTTTTGGGCTAATTCTTGCCCCAGAACTTTGAAGCTCCAACTTTTGCATTAGTATTGAAATTTAGGTGTCTTTTTCTTCCAAGGACTTAGTCAATTTTTCAATGGCCAAAGCCATTTGTTGTGTTTGGTCATTTGAACTTGGGTTCACTTCTATGACCATTACTGGCTCTAGAGAGTCATCAAAAGTACTGTAGTCACCCCATTTTCGTGGAGATGAGTTTGACCGAGTAGACCTGGAAACCGATCTATTGCTTGAAACAGAACGAGAGCGGGGACTTTTTCCCGTGTCCATAGATTTTGAGGTTGATCCTAACCTCTGTTTGGTTTTGAGGGACTTAGAGCCCTTTTTTGAGAACTTTCCCAATGGTGAAACCAATTGAGTTTTCCCGGTCTTTGTCCGGGCACATGTTGAATGGAAAGTATCAGCAAGTGTCTCCTCAAGAGGAGTCACAATTTCCTTTCCTTTGTCGCTTACCATTGCGATTTTGATACTTGAAATTGAAGAATTTTACGGAATTGAAAGATAAGAGGCAAGAGTGTCCCACCGGGCGTGCCAAGAAATTTGTAGCAAACAAATTTCAATCGTATTAAAACTAATAATACAGAAATTCGTTACAAATTGAATTTAATAAAAATTCAAGTGGATTGACGCTCTTGTAATTTGCTAGATTGCAAAACTCCTCTGATTGACGATTCCAATTTTGAAGACGAAGTGCCACGTGACTTGATCTTCGATTTGCAATTAATTTGAGACTTGAAGCCTCTATTTTAGTAGATCTCCAAATCTGGACTTGGAATTTAGGGAATTTGAGACTTAAGCCTCGGATTTGTGGATTTCCGAATTTGGATTTGAAGATTTGATATAAAGAAGACTTTGATCTCCTAAGATTTTCTCTCTTTTTGCCTTTGAATTTGGTTTGAAACTTGGAATTTGAATTTTAAGAAGACTTAGATCTTTTTAGATTTCAAGAGAATTTGATTCTCTTAGACGTAGAGGGAATTTTGCTCTCTTGTTTCTCCTTGAAATGCTTCTGCCAGAAAAAATGAGTCTTTCCCCTAAACCCTAAGAGTAATGGGATTAATATATACCACCATCATGGGCCGTAGAGTGGGCCAATAAAATGGGCCAAATTTTGGGCTTTTGCTCATTTAATTTAACTTGGTCAATTTAAGACTTTGGACTTTAATTTGACTTTAAAAAAAAAGTTAATCGGGTTTAACAAGAAATTAAACCTTGCCCAAATATTTTTTATTTAATTTTTTTTTTGATGTCTACATACATGTTTGATATAAAGTGGAATTCACACTAGAAGTTATGAATTACGTAGAGAACAAAAAAATGCCTCCACACACTCAATCCAAGTATGAATTATCAGTATTTTCTTGTCAATCTGAGTTACACGATTCTCGGATTATAAAAAATAGCCAAGCCAAAATTTCAATTAAATTTCTACCGCACATTTTAATTCACTATAATTCCTCATTATAATTTGATTATCATAATGAGAATTGAACAATCGCGGAGTCTAAACTTAGACAAAGTATAACTTTACCAAAGTAGCTTGGGCTCGACCAAGACCGAGCCCTTGCCAAGCAATGCTCGGGTTGAAATTTTACCATATGTAATTCCAAATAATAGTACATGTGCTATATCCCTCGTGGGTTTGAGGTAGACAAGTCTTACTTGAACAGTGCTCAAAATTCCAAATAATGCATGTGCTATCCCTAGTTTGATTGAGGTACTCAGGGCTCGACCATGATTGAGTATACTATTTGAGTTGAAATTTTACAATTTCAAATTCTAAATGTACATGTGATCTTCCTAACATATATGATCAAGTTGGCTCAAGCACAAACTAGACCGAGCCCTAGCCGAGCAAAGCTGACTCGAAGTTTTACCAATCCTCCAACTCTAGAAACATGTAATGACCACGTGAAAATAACCTACAATGAAAAAGAAAAGAAAGTTAATTAATAAATGAGATTGTTTATCTTGCAACCATAACCTGCCAGCTGCCACCCACCAATTTGGAATTGCTTGCAAATTTGGGTCTCCAACCCGTTTTTGAAGTTCAAGTGGGGGACACCAATTGATGTAAACGAGATCCTCCGCGTCCCCTCCGTTGGGCGGCCTATAAATTCTCTCTCACGAATGCACAATTCTTTATAAGCAAGAACAATTTACGTAAATTGGGAGGAGAAAACAATTTCACTCGGATCATTCCCCCCCCCCACCGTTTCCCAATCGTCGTCGTTCAAGAATATGGCGGCGGCTATTGGGATTCGCAACATTAATCCCTCATTTCGGTTCAAATACAGATCCCCTTCGTCTCAGATGATTTCGTCGAACCCATCTGTATCCCGATCAATTGCTAACAAGAGAAGCCCACAAAAGTGTTTATCTTCATCAATTGCTTCACATAATTCGGTTGTTCTGTCTCCTTCATCCGGTGATTTCGCGAAGGAGGGTATGGATAACAAAACCGCCCTTTTTGCAGAAAAAATTGATTCGTGGATGGAGGAATCAGTGCCAGATATCGTGAAGAACCTGCATCAGGCCCCTTTACTAATCCACATTTACACAGAAGAAAAGGGTGTTAGGTTCAAGACGGAAAAGGTCGTTTTCGAGCAATGGCCAGTGGTGAAGGGCGAATGGAAAAGTGGGAAATCAAAATCCCCGGATGGGCTTATTTTCGTTGAAGAAATAGAGCAAAATCAAGAATATGAAGAGGGGATTACAAGGGCATGGGGATTGGTGGTGCAGGGGAAGGGTGTGGAATATGGTCCAGCTTGTTACTTGTTGAAGACTAATAGAGTAGGAGGAGGATTGGGGTGTTTCTGTACTCACTTTTGTCTTATCAGAGTGAATAACTTTAGGGATAGTGCCTTAGAACAATTTAAAGATTGCTGGTTGTTACAGTGAAAGATTTCTAAAGGATTGATTCAGTGTGTAGACTGTAGAGATTGAAATTGGATGGAAAGGTAATTTGACATATGATTTTATATTGTAACTTAACATTACAATCCAATGAAATATAGGATTCATTTATTCAATCTGCTAATGTCTATTTGCTTAGTTTGTTTCCTGCAATATGCTGAGAAATTTGTTCAGTTTGGTACTTGAGAATCGACAGATGACGAACATTCCTTTGTCTCTTTTGTGGGTCTCCAACTTTGGTAGCATATGCGCTCGTTTACACCAAAATGGTGTAACGTATGTCTCCAATGCCTCAACACCAAAATGGTGGTGTTGCATATTTAAAAGAATGCCATTCGACTTTTTTACCCTCCCTTTTTTTTTTTTTTTTCAATGGTGTGATATTTGCAGCATTTTGGTACAAATGGTGCATAAGGTTGGAGAAGCATCCTTTTTTTGCTTACATAGAGTTTTCATACATATGCTATATTTCTTCACTTTGAAACGAATACATTTTTATATATTTTCATTAACTAATACTATCTCCGTGCCAGTTTAGCTTTCCTTGTTCGTCTGTTTTAAAATATGGTTCAGTTTCATTTATAAAAAGTAGTTGAAATATTAGTTCTGCATAGTTAAAAAAGAAAAATTTAAGTAGAATAATTAATACCAATACTATTAAATAATTTTTTTTTAATTTATGTGGAAAAAAATAGGATCATCTTTTTTAGACGGAGGCAGTATTTCTTTTATTTTGCTCAATTACAATAATCTTCAACCACTAACAATTTTTAAAAACTAAAAGTCGAACCAGAGTTGGCAAAACAGGGCCAAAACTTGGCTAGCACCTAGTCGAGTTAAAAATTTGTTCGGACTCATGTTTTTGTGAGCTGAGCATGAGCTAACTCACGAGTTTGTGCTTTTGATAAGCTGGTCGCCAGCAGCTTGTTAGTGTTCGGACTAGCCTAAGAACTAAGCCAAGCTGAGCTGGCTTTGTCAATTTGAATGATTGTTCGCGCTTGGACCCGCTCCTCAATGAGTTAGGAGACGGCTCACCAAGTTTTTAGCTCGGGGTTTCTTGCCAGCTCCTGCTGTGGCCATTGTTATTATTGTCATTGCCTTTTTCACTGTAGCGTTCCATTAGGTTTGAGTCGAAGAATTCCTTTCTAAAAAAGGCCCAAAAAGAACATTATAACATATATTTCCTTCATTTGTTACATCTTATTTAATTCTTTTCATGGCTGAAATGTGATGTATACATTGCGTTTTTGTGGGGCAAACATGCATGCATCTAGTGAAAAGCAACATGGCAGGTTTGAAGTTGGGCTCGCCCACCCCACCCCAGCCAACCTCTTCTTGACCGGTTTTATTTATTTATTTTTAATATTGGTTATATATTTATTATCATATGGTTATATATTTTTATTATTATGTAATATAAGGCAGGGCGGAGATGCCTGGCCTCGCCAACTCATTGGTCACATTTCTTTTGACCCATTGGTGAGCAATAATGGGGAAAAAAATGTCACCGCATATTTCAAACAACATGGATAGATACTGAAAACGATAGTTGTCACTAGAGTTAGGGTGATAGTAATAAATCACTTGTAGATGACTACCTTAAGCCTTCTCCAACCTTAATCTCTATTTTACACTCCTCTATTCTCTAAAATAGATATTTACAATATCTATTTTTTTAAACCTTCTACAATAAATAATCTCCAACTGTTATCCAAATCTCTACATTTCCTATTCAACTTCATTTCCAACTATTTAATTTATTTACAAATTAAAAAATTATGTACCGAACATAATTAAACGAATAATTGAGTCATTAAATGAGTTATTTGATTGATTTTTTGAAATTAAAGCGAGATACGAAGAATGAGATCATGCAAATTGTATAAGTTGATTAAAAAATTCAAGACAAATAAAATATAAGGACTAAAATAATGGAAAATATAAAAAATATGAGGACCGAAAAATAAAAAAACAAAGATTAGAGACTACTTTGCAATTTATGAAATTACATTTCCATAAATTGCAGAAACTCTATATAATTCATTTCTATTTTGGATATTCAGTGTATCTATCTGCAAAATGGAGATGGCTTTTATAGATGGATTGGAGATATCTTTGGGGAGAGATTTCATGTGACAACCAACTTCATATATATATATATATATATATATTTCTTTTTTGTGTCGTCAAATTATTAACACATTAATATTTAAACGATTCTAAAAATATTCAATGCAAGCGAAAAGCTGTAACAAGTCAAGTGTGTATATATATATATATATAATGTTTCATATATTATTTTACTTCGTTCACTTTTCCTCTGTAGGACCATATACTACATATCGACACCCAATGAAGTTCATATTGCTCGGATTGGATGGTCCACCCCTTGATTGTCGTCACCAGAAAGTCTTGTTCCATTCTCTGAAAAAAGAAGAAGATTTGGAGTGAACATACATTCAGGGAGTTAAGATGTACGTATGACATTGGTATTAACACATGGTTAAATCAATCACAGCAAGCTATCACTGGGTATACTGATGAAACTTTATTGTATCATATCATAGGCTCATGCATACACTGCTCAACAAATTTCATATCCGGGGCCTTCCGGTTATTTATTTATATATATATATATGTATATATTAATTGTTCTTACGTCCAAGATTTCATTTATGTACTTTTCTTCAGTTAATGGCGTAGTTAATAATCTTCATTTTCATCAGTTTCAACAGTAGCCAAAATCTCAGCAATTTTCTTTCAATATGAAACATTACGTACAAAGGAGAGCAGAAAATTGAATAATTTCCAAACGTTAAGGAAATTTACTGAAATCATCTAATTCAAGCAAACAATTAATTCTAAGAAATTAGAACTATCAGAGTACAAAAAAAATTGATCGTGGATTATCTTTAAAAAGGAGATACTTTCCTAACTCCACTCACCCCATTTTCCTCGAATGCGAATATGTAATAGAGTATGCAAGAATTAAACACTTTCTAAATAGAAATTGGAGAAATTAGAAACGAAATTCAATGCCCTGATATGAAGGTCGTGGAAGATCATTAATACTCATGAAAATCCATCAAAACCCTCTAATTAGGTTTATGCGCAATGATACCCATTTATTGGTAGTCCTATTTTGGCGTTATACATATGACACTATATGGTTTGATTTCATAAGGCCAAGAACGCCACATGGTAAATTATATATGGTGTCAAATGTGTGACACTAGATTAATTTTACATTTATTGGTGTTAATTCCTTTAGATGCACCTATATTCCCATTAAAGCCCTTTGATGGGCATTGATGACACTTACTGCCATATATGACCCACCAATTGGACATCCTCACACATGAATATTTTTACCTCTTTCATGGCTGTCTGAATTTTACCCATGTGAAATTCTTTTTACCCCCAGTGAGATATATATATATATATATATATACACATACACACACACATGAGTTGTTCTATTTGAACAAAAGTATATGTAAAAATTCTAATAAAACTGACATATGACACAATTCTATTTTTCGACACATCATATCACTTTTACATTAATACCAATCACTAATGACACATGTCACTTTTATTAGTTTTTTTGTATCTTTTTTTGTCCACTTAGAATTTTCTATAAATATATACACACAAGTGAAGAGACGATTGCTTTCCATGACCCCGTAGGCCATAGTGACTCCTAACACCATAATATTAACCCTTTATAGTTTATAGTTCCATTGAGGGTGCCGCCACTTGTCTTAATTTGAGTGAATTAAAAAAAATAAAAAAAAGAATACCCTCTCCATATATTTTATTTTGATGGGAAAGAATCGGTAGAAATTAATACATGCATTTATTTATGTTGAAATGGTGCACAGCCGCTACTATCACGCTACGCATTTAGGTTCTAATTGTGCAAGGTTTCTCATCAATAGGGGCGGGTGTCGGTTTGGTATGGTTTTTCAGCCGGACCGATACCAAATTGATGCAAGTCTAGTCAAACCGAAATCGACCAAAGCCGTCGGTTTGGCGGTTACTGTGCTTTTTTTGTTAATTGAATGGCCTAAAAAGAAACCATCAGTTTTTTCTTCCTTAAAAACCGGCTGAACCTGACCGAATCGTTCAATTTGACAGTTCAACTGATTTGTTGGTGTGTTTTCGCTCACCCCTACTCATCGCTATCGGCCAATTGCTCAAATTTTAGGGTCCGTTTGGTATTGATTATAAACCACATGGTTTATAACACATTTTGAATTTTTAATTCTTGAGACACTTGTCAAATTCTCTCATTGACATCTCACTCCCAAAACACGTCAAATAACAACTTTTCAAAATTTAACCAATCAAATTAAGTTACATGTCTTCAAAATTTAAATTTCAAAATATATTATAAATCAATCTAATTATAAACAATATCAAACGGACCCTTAAAAACTTTAACATTTTTTGGCGCCTTTTGTTGAATATAGGGACACAGGTAGCTGCTATAGATGTGGCCTAGTGTATAACAATATGAAAGGGACATCCCATGATCCCAATTTGTTCGTCCAGAATCACATCACCACTTACATCCCACACATGACAGTGCTAGCATCTCCAATGTGAAGCGAATCCCCCAAAACACACACAAAGTCATACAATACAGGGGCCAAAAACCCTTAATCGAGGGTTAAAAAATTCAAATGAGGGGTTAAATTTAACCATTCAGTTATACTTTTTTGCCCCATTTTACCTTTACATTTCCCCCCCTAACATTGAAAATGTTTCAAGAGGGCTGAATTGGCCAAGATATTTGATGATGCATTGTATGGATGAATACGTTAAGCAGCGTTTATTGTAGAGCTACATCATTCATATTTGGAAGTCATTACTTTTGCTACCAGATTTGTCAATGACGGCAAGCGAAAGAGAAAAATAAGAAACAAGTGATTGATCCGAGCCAAGTAGATCTTAACTTTTTATAATTTATAGAATTTTCAAAATGGCAAATTTTGATATGGCAAGGACAAAAATAACCAAATTTGGAATAAAATGTCGTTTCTACTCATATTCACTTATTCTTAACATATATGAGTGTCTTGTTATCCATTTTGGACGTCTAAAATAATTGTTGTACGGTCTCATTGCATAGTTCTATACAATTGAACTATTAAGTTATAGAGTTCGATATCATTCTATACAATTTGGTATTTTATTCTATAGAGTTAGATGTCATTATTTGTTGGGAGTATTTTTGTTCCCCAAAAAAAAAAAAATTCATTTTTAGAAAAGTCATTAAACATGTCTAGTTGTAGTTAGATCTTTCAAAAAGTGGCTATTTTATTTATTATTATTATTATTATTATTATTTTTTTTTTTTTTTTGCAATTTCCTCTTTTATTTTTCAATTGTGCAACCATTAAGATCCGTCAATAGCTCTAAAAATGTATTTATTTACATTGCAATGTTATTTATACACAAATATCATGCATGGACGTTTCCAGTCATCAACAATAAATAATGGAGGTTCTCTCTCCTATTCATACCAAAGATATTAATATCTTTATGTCCCTCCCCTCCCTCTCCCTTCTTATGAACCAAACGTCTCCCTTCTTTTCATTCTTCACTTCTTCCACTTTAAATATAGTCTTATAGTTGAATTTGTTGTGAGAGAAAGCGGTATACAAGTATCAGATTTTGAAATCAAAATCAGTGTTTCAAATTGCAAATGGAAAATGAAAAAAAGAGGAAGAAAAGAGAGAGAAGCAAAAACAAAAAGATAATTATTAATCATTGTAACTGATCTTCACCGTTCCACGAAAGTCAATTTTTGAAACTTACAAGCGCATGATAGGGACCAAACTGCCTATAAATAAAGCGGGTAAGTCCTCGTCCATTTTTGAATTTGAAAAGAATTACCACTATCACAAAATTTCTGCAAGTTTATGTCCCGAAATCAATATTCGTGATTTTTATATGAGAAGAAAATAAGCAGGCGAGTCGGGCGACCCATTTTTATCTCATAACATTTTCAAATTGTCTAGCCGGCTCCATTAACACCCTCAATAAAATTGAAAAACTTTATTTTCTTGACCAACAGCTGGTTTTCGTAATCTTTTACCGGTTGAAGTTGTGACTTTGGATTTTGAATTTGTGGGTTTCGATTGAAAGGTCAGAGTTCAGAATCTTGACATTTGAATTTGCTATTCTTTCACACTGAAAGTAGATGGACAGTGAAGGTGGGATTCAGAATCACACTTCAGCGACGCCCAGATCTGATTCAAAGGTTGTTTTTTGGAAGTAATACTAAGAATAATTATTATTATTTTTGGCATTTGAAACTTTTTGTGCTTATATGACTGTATTGAATGGATTGTTGAATTTGTTTTATTAGGTTGTGTCGGGGCATAAAAGGAGTATAGCAGAAGATGAAGCGGGATCAGTACTTCCTCCAAAAAGGGTAAAAATGCAGGGTCTTGAATCTATTTTTCAGTCGGAAGGTATATGTTCTTCTTCTTTAAATTTATAGATGATTATTCCTTATCTGAGTACTATAGGTTATATGTGTGATTGATAATAATTACATTACATTGTTGGCAAAAGTTACCTTTTTTGGACTAAGTTTTTGGGTCTTTGTCTTCAGCAGTAACCATCCCTAGGTGCTGGCACAGTTCTTGATAAAACTGGATAGCTAAACGGGACTCAATGCCAATGCTTTGATTATGTCTTTCTATTAAGATAACTCTGTTCGAACCTACATGCTTTATTTTTCTTGACAAAGTGATGCTGGAATCAGTGAATTCGATGTCTGAAAGAAGTTCATTTAGTTCATGTTTCTTATCTGAGTTAAAGTATTATTTAAAAAGCAAACCTAAGTCCTAATATTTATTCTATGAAATTGAGATATGACTTGAGAAACTGAGAAAATGAGTTATGGTGTAGCTCAAGCTGGAGGTCCAAGCAACAGAGTACAGAAAGTGGATGACTGTTCCGCAATGGCACTTGATCTCAATGCCAATTTAGGTGCTGCTAGCAACATAGTTACCGATGGTGCGTCAGTGCATATTAAGGATCCCAACAAGTTTCTCAATTCTGGGAATGAACAGAAGTCGAGAGGATTTGGTTTAGATCTAAATACAAATACTGAGGATAAATCTAGTTCAATCAACCATGACCCCTTCTATCCTTATAAAAACTATGAAAAATTGAAGTCAAGGGATGATTCTGATTGTGCGAGTTCCATTGGTCCATTGGAGGAAAAAGATCCAATAAGACTTTGGAACAAGATGAAGCAAAATAATTATCTTTCTACCTCTTATGCAGCACTTTCAACGCAAAAGTCGCGTGGGAGGAAGGGTAAAAACGAAACAACTAAGAAAAAGATAGATCTTGCAAAGAAAGAACAGGCTGATAGATTTGCAAGGATTACTGCTCCAAGTGGGCTGCTTAATGGCCTAAATCCTGGAATCATTAATCACGTGAGGAACAGCAAACAAGTATACTCTATTATAGAAGCAGTAGTGAAGTCTGCAAAAACTGAAACTCAATCTGCTGGAAGCAAGCAGGCTAACCCGAGAAAGAGTGGCACAAAAGAATTTAGTGAAAGGAAGAACCTGGAACACACAAATTCTGTGGGAGTAAATGGCTGTGGACTTAATAACAGAGATAACTTGTCTGGAAGGTGGCAGATGAGCACCTGTCCGTCATTGAAAAAATCAATTTCTCATGAGTTATACAAGGCAGAGATGAGGATTTCTGGTGGGGTGCCTTCACAGTACAACCCAGCTATTGAGGACAGACTTGCACTAAAGCTTTCATCATCACTGACTGCTACATCAGAGAACACTTGCTCTCTATCAAATGAGGAGTCAGCAACAGTTGATGGTGTTACTTCACTTTCAGTTAAAGGTCTGTATTTTTCTCTTACGGCTAGAAGTTTGTTTCTATAATTGATTTAGATGTGTTTTATAGAAATGTTATTATTGTTGAATTTAGATGTTTTTATATATAAGGGATGTATTATTGAAGTTCAATCAACCCCAAGACATGCTTCTGAAAGTAGTTGCTTCCCTTTTTTTTTAACTTTTCTTTCTTTTTATTCACTGTTATATCTTGGTCATAAATACTGCACGTATGAAAAGAGAAAATGGTAAAATGATTTTGTCTTTTGTCTGATTGCAGCCGCTAATGCAGCTTCCCAATGGTTGGAACTTCTTCATCAGGATATTAAAGGACGTCTTGCAGGTATGTTGGTACCTCAAACAAGAGGAAATTCCTACAAGCTTAAGGCTTCGGATAGATTCCCAATATGCTATGTTCTTTAATGGCAGCTCTCCAACGTAGTAAAAAGAGAGTCCGTGCTGTAATTCACACGGAATTACCTCTCCTAGCATCCAGAGAATTCACAGCTAACCAAGAGATTGATATGTATAGAGCAAAAGATTCTGTTATTTGCCGTCCAGATAAAGCAACTGCTGATGCGCACTTTGTTAGATGGAGCACATTGTTTGGGCAGATGGATAAGTCACTTTGTGAAGAAGAAAATCTTCTGGTGAGTTGCTAGTTTACATAACTATGTTTACTTAAGCACCATCAAGCAGATAAACAACGGCTGGTAATCTGTCTTCAGTCCCAATCTCTACACGTATTTTTGGCTGAGCCCAGGTGACTGATCAGTTTTATTAACCAAGGGGTTGCTTGTAATTTTTTCAAAATCACGTTTCCTGAAATTCATTTTAACCATATATTCTCCTGATAAAATGAATGTGGATGGAGGGCCCATAACTTTTTTCTGCTTTCTAACCAGACATGCCTCAACCAAAAAAAAGGAAAAAAAAGGGATTGCATTTCACATAATCACTTTTCTTTTGGCCAACTTTGAATACTTCAGTGAATTGTAATGCGGACAGTGATATATAGCCTGAATGTTGCTCAGCTAACTGTTTAAGAATTTGCTCCTATTTTGTGAAGTTGAATGAGATGAATACTAAATTTGCAATTCTAGTCACTCTAATGCACTGTTGTTGGGTTTATGCAAAACTACTCATTGCACCATATCTGAATTGGTTATCTTAGAGTTCTTGATATGTTGCAAATAACAGACAATTACTGTGTACTTAACTTTACAAGATGGTCACATAAATAATGCAAATATTTGTTTATTTCCATCAAATAACACGTATGTTTCCATTGTTTATGGTGTCTGCACAAATTTTCTTCACTCTTCCAGGTAGTTTTTATCTGTTCAATTTTACCACATACAGAGCACAGGTGAACATATATTCTATTTTTGAATATTATCAGGAAAGTTGGCTGAACCAAGTTAAGGAAATGCAGTTGCATTGTGAACGTGGTCTTTATGGACACAGCGGTCAACATACATTGCAGCAGTTGGGTCCAATAGAAAATGACTTCAGGTAAGCTTATTGTACTTGTATTTGCAACAAGTAATTGACATTATAGAACACTGTGAGAAGGGATTCTAAAACTGTACAAGTATACACAGTTATCATTGACCCAACCAAATTTAATCCTATCAAGTATTTAGAAAAATCATTGATTCTCATCCAAACAAGAGTTAATATGATATAATGAAGTTTAAGAACAAGAAAAATGCAAATCATTTGGAGATAGGTTTTATTACGAAATAAAAAGTTTAATTAATAAAAAGAATAAGTTCTGCTGCTATTCTGATAGCAGACACATTCCCGGAGGAGGACAGGGTATTTACATCCTGTCTAAAAGAGTAATGACTTATGATTGTGCTTATGGCTAAATCCAACGTAACTCAAGTTTTGTGCATAAGACACGATGTTTTGCTAAGCTGCTTTCCTAAAACTTGCAGCAGATAAGTAATTTAGACATGGTTGTGGAGCAATACTGGGTTTTACCTAGAGAACAATGATCAGAACACCATTTGTATATGGTGCCATATGACCATGTGGTTTTATATCATTTTTAGTAAGTGTGATCTCTAAAATGCATTGCATTAATTTATTGTGGACTCTTGAAATATTTATACTCCACAGCTGCTGCCACACCCGAGTAATAATCTATCTTTGACACATCACGTTAGAGTTCAATTTGTGATTTGATTTTTACATTATGTCCCGGCACTGTAAGTTGCGTAGTTTGTCACCACTTTGATGGTAGTCTAGTAAACATTTATATGCGATCAAGCACAGTACAATCTGCATGTTCTGCTTCCAAATTTTTGCATAGATGGATATGTAGAGCATTTAATGTTTGGGGGAGAAAAATGACTATGAAATAATATGTAGGGAGAAAAGGTTTCCAAGGGTGAATCCGTAAACGAGGGGCCCAGTTTGGCCCACATATTTTCCCCTTCAATTTTGAGTTTTCTCCTTTTAACCTGATATATTATTTACAATTTCTGGGTGGACCAAATTTCGGGTTTTCCGCCCAACAATATCTTTGCTATTTTAGTCATGAAAGTTCAGTTACTGAGTTTCTTATACTACATTGTATATTTTGCTGCTGCAGATTAGGGGAAGGCGATGACTCAGAAAGAGAATTAGCCGTTAGGGCTGCGGCTGCTTCCATTTATTCAACTTGCAACTTCATGTTGTCCATGGAAAATGTACCTTGCACTTAATCATGAACCATTTTATCAACAATAGAGCACTGTCATTATACTGAGATAGTTGTGGCATTAGAACTAGACTAATTAATTTTTTAGCCTCATTTTTTTACCATGTAACTTCAGATGTTCAGATCATTGATTTTTGGATGTTCACCTCTTATTCCGTTTAGGCATATGGATTAACATGAAGTTGTACTTGTTTCCTGAGAATTTAAGCGGAATTAATAAATGGATGCAGTTTTTTTTCTTTTTTTTTTTTGGGATGAATCTCTTTCATGATTTTCGAACTTAGTCTTGATATATTACCCAGCATTTGTATCTGACAGTTGACATGTACGTTGGCTGGTTGGAATACTGTATTTTGTTTGAGACAATAAATGAGTAATTTCACTATTTTAAGGGTATTGCAATTTTGATCTAGAGGCACAAGGTGTCTCCATCTTGTGTATGTGTTATATTTTCATCTATTAGTTTCATGGACTCACATATAAGGTCATGTAAATTAATGGAGAAGAATGCATCAACTCAGTGTCTCTAGATGAGTTCAGTATTACGCATGTTTGAGAAAATCGAAATTGAGAGGCCCAAACTTGCCATTCTTTGTTGGGGCTTTAACTTGGGTTTAAACTTGAAACTTGATGCCCGAGTGATTATGGTTGGGTCTTGGGCTTCAACATAAAACTCTGGAAAAAAAAACTATAGATCAAGACCACCCCGGGTGACTCCATTATGAGTGTGTAGAGGCACCCGATGTCTTCAAATCAAAACTCATTTTTTAATTGATGAGTCCGACATTCACACATAAGCACGCAAAGCAGTAGTAATTGTGTAATCACAAACTACAACGGAGGTTGTCTCCCACCAATACGAAAACCAAGCAAATGACTTTTTTAAATTCTTGGAAGAATTTTCCTTTCCTCATCCGTCAACTCCATTTTCTTGGTGTGACCTGTGACAATCAAAGTGCAGGTGCACTTGGCTCGGACCCAGTTTGTTTTTTTAAATAAATAACTAGAACATTTTATTCATGAAGAACATAAAACTACTTGAGCATATATGCATGTTTAAAAAGCAAAAGCCCGCTATAGCCCGCTATTTATAGAAGAAAATATTTTTGGAATTCGTACATCCCTTGCTACTGTATAAGAGGATGACTTACAGGGCTCCTACAATTTACAACACCACGAACACCAATTGTATCTAAGTGGGTAACAGGAAAGCCTGTGTATGCTGTTACGTTAAATTTAAGTATACGAAATGCCACTATTTGCACTACTGACTAAGCAAACTAGATCGTCTTCTAAATACAACACTACAACCAGTTGGGTGTCATCTTCACGGGCAATGGATTGGAAGACGGATTGTCTGCAACCTTGGCTAACGAGCGATACTGCAACTTCACACTCTCTGCATTATCTAATGTCTTTACAACATACCTGTCATTTTAAATTGGCGGATCAGAATAACAGGGCACATAACCATGTGTTAAAAATAAACTACAAATAGAACACCAATGTGTTTATGTTAATTTTTATGTTACTGTTTTTCCTTCTGGTCCTGCTTTAGCGTTCCATTAGAAATGAAGTTCCCATATCCATGCAATAGGATCAGACGTGTGCTCTTCCGATCTGGGAGATTTTGTTTGGAGTATCAAGTAAGTGGTAGAATGAAGGTATTTTAAATCCAAAAAACTCAAAATGGATGCTTATCGAATCTTTACTGTTAATGATCTAGGCAACTTCTAGAAACAATGCATTACCAATTCCCTGAAAATAGAGCAAGAGTGACAAGAAAATTGAGATATGAAGTCGATATTCCATGATTAAAAAAAAGTGACATACTCCACTCCTAAAATCTAATCATGACTAGACCAAACTGAATTCACAATGTTGAGCCACAAGAAAGAGCGATAATATAATGTAGAAACCAATGGGGCAATGAGGTCCCTGAATGCATATGAAACAAGTTAAAAAGAAATGATGCACAGGCACAATGATGGTCTCGAAGGCTCATAAAGCAAGAATTTCAGTAAAATGGGTAAGGCAAGTAATAAGAAAGCCACATACCATCCATTCAAGCACTGAGTCGTAACAATTGCCACACGTCCCACAAAACGCTGAGGTGTTCTCTTGTTACCCTGTTTCAGTTATTCATAATTAGAAACTGCATTTTTTAATCAAGTGATGTGCATGAACTTTAGATTTCTTTGCTAAACCTTTATAATAACTCTATCAGTGACAACGAACGGAAACTGAACTCCTCTTCCCCTTGAGGGTTCTGTGAGTGCTGAATCACATGTCCCCTTGTCCTACAGAAGGATGAATGAAACTTAAATCTTTAGATGCTTAGAGATACTTTAAGACCGCCTAAAGGAACATGGTTTGTCCTCAATAATTTCACAATATATGCAACTAATTGTGAAGTTTACAGCAGATGAGTTATAACACACCGGATCATATGCCCTTCTTCTTTTTGATGCTCTATTAATTTGCAACTCCTGTTCCCTTCGAAATGCCTGGACAGCAAGGCGTAGAGCTTCAAAAAGTAAACAGAAATGAATTAGTTAATGCTGAACAATCTATTAACTTTCTGGTACACCATATATGCAAATACATTGGCTTGAAATAACATCACATATTTCAAAAGGTTTGAGAAACAGAGAAACATAAAATAAATGAAATAAATAACTGTAGATTCCAAACTAAAATGTACTGTATGCTTATTAATTTGACAAAAATTTGGCAAAAAAACAACTTTAGTGTCAACTGTTAGAAAGGTAAAAATATATAATGGATTAAATGTTGCTGGAACAAGTGAAACATATATGAGAACAAATTTAATAAATAGCATTTCCTGTCAAATCTAGACTATTTCACAATCAAAGATGCCTGGAGAGCTCTGAAATCCTGAAGAAATATGGTAAAACTTTCCATTTAGCAAGTGAGAGTAGTTCAACTTACACAGGTTTGGTGCAATTGAGTCTTCCAACACAGACTGTGAACATGTATAGCAAGCTTTCTGCAATGCATTGTGCAATGTAAATTAGGCATTTAATCAATTAACTTAACTGGAGAAGTACTTGTTATTGCATGTTGATTAAGGACAACTGCGAACAAAACAACTCAATCTTGAAAAGCAAATGACAATCAATTTATTACAGGAAATAGAATTAGAATACCAAAAACTGAAAGCTAAGATACGATGACAACTCTTTGTAAATAATGAAAATAAGACAAATGTAGAAACTTTAAAATGAAATAAAATGTATGTGAGCTATTATCCTGAAGAATTACACTAGTTCTGCTTCTATGCAGATATCATCAGCAATGCATTAATCCCAATAAGAGTGACACCACAAATGTTTTCATGCCCTACAGCAGTTTGTGAAAATTCCATAAGGCCATAACAATTTGTACAGCCAAAATCAAATTTATTATATATAAAACGAGAAAATCTGTAAGGCCCCTACTTACCTTATGTTGCTCCACACACACACTAAATAATAAGAATTAAATAAATATATAAACAAATAAATAAACAAAAAGGAACAAAAGATAGAGCAAAATACCAGGGCCCCTCCAAGCACACTTATTTACTTTTGGTGCATTGAGAGATACCACACAACAAATTTAGTACCAAATTTGAATCGTGGCAGGACGTAGATGGTAACAAGAAGGATTAAACATAAAAATAGCTTTTGATTATCTTAGTAAGAAAATGTGCAGTACGAAGTGGACAATATCTACTAAAATAAATTGTGTAGATTACATTATTTCGGATTAAAACTTAAAAACTATATTTTTCTGCTTAATTTCTTCTAAAGTAATTTACTTTCCTACCATCTATTCAATGTTTACATTTATACAGAATTTTTTATTCAATACACCCAGCATGCCATTAAAATAGAAGGAGAACTGAAACAGAAAGTTGAAACATATTTCTACTATTGATTAGCACTAGAAAATCACCATAAAAATTGATTCTATTCTGACTTAATAAAGAATTACCATTCTAAGTATTTGTTGCATTCCACCACCACCGAAGGAATGTCCACAAGGTAATATCATTGCGTCGTCCATAAGTGCTCCACTGTAAAAGGAAACAATATATCATGAAACATATAAATGCAAAAATAAAAAAACTTTTGAGTGGTAAATAAACAAAATATATCCATGGGCAAGTGAATGGACATTTGTCAAATCTCACTTATATTGTTGAAATAAGAGAGAGAATGAGTGGAGTTGAATGGTGGAGATTCATATAGTACATGTGGGTCTCACAATATATGTGGATGTGATTGGTTTGACCAAATTCAAATTTGGAATAGAATAGAATAGAATGAGAATGCTAACATAGGGATAAGCATCATACACATTTCACTTTCTTTTCAATATGTGATAAAATATATATGAGAAGATAGCAAATGCAAGATAGAGCATGTATGCCTTTAACAGTTTAGAGAAAGAATGGATCAAGCTTTGGTGTTAAGAACTCAGAGGGTAAACTTAATTTAAATAACTTAACTTTGAACTTGTCTTAACAGTCATTTTACTTCCCTTTTTTCACCGTTCCGGTGTGAATAAAACAGATTTCTTGAGAATTGATGCTGTGAAAAGTGATTTTTTGAGAGAACGCATGGTAAAAAAATAGTATGGGGAATTTTGGAAATTGATTTTTTAAAGAATGTGTGGTTGAGAATGAATTGGCACAAAAATTGATAAGAATGGATTCTTGCAAAATCAATTTCATACAGACCTTAGCCATTATTTTCTTAATTCCTGTTAATGAAACTAACAGAAACACATATGCGGCGTTTACCTCTAACAGGATCCAAATGTAGCATATTTTCTTCACTATAAATTTTAGACATGGGAAAAGGTGTTGAAATTAGGAAAAAAAAAAATAGTTAAGTGGCATTTGGGAGAATGTGCAGAGAATTGGAGAGAGATTATAGGGAAATTTGAAATATAATTTTCTATGTGGTCGGTATTGGAGTTCGAATTTTATCAACGTTTTAGTTACAGTAAAATCTGAAAAGAATGAGCTCTTTAAAACATGGTAAAATTAAAAGTTTATCCATGTTAAGAACGATTTAAGTATTTTGATTGTGGAAACAATAATGGAAATCAGAGTGAATGGATGAGCAAGAAGCATTTAGGAAATTGTGACACATTAGAAGTGAAACATATTTTCAGCAAAGTTTACAAACATTTCCTCTTTGACCACTTCATAAAACTTCCAGACACCACAAGCCATTGGAATGCTCAACTTTTGCAGGTCAAAAACCTTTGTTTGCTGCCTGTATCTTTTATCAAGGACTTGATAAATAAATGTAGACGCGTGTATAAAAATAAGCACATACACAAACAACAATATACATATAGGATTATCTGCAAATAATTTTAAGAGTTTCATTCCACAGTTAGTAAAAAAGAGGTTGATGCAATATGTCTTAATATCCAAATGATATGAATCACTACAATTGAGGTTGGTAGCAAATTTTGGTGGAGATCTGATGTATAAAAAATGCCAGCACAAAAGAATAAAAATGCAATGGAAAAGCAAATTACCAATTCATCCATAAACTGTCAAAAGAATCAAGCAAACCCAAACACTTTTCATTCAACAATATTCAAATAAAAATATGCATAATCAAGCTAAAGCTTAAATTAACAATCAACAAAATCAGTAAAATGATAAGAAATGAAGCATAACCAAGAGAAAATATAAAACAAATGAAAAGACACATACGTGATGGGATCCGAGAGGATGGTCCTCAAGGACTCCTGGGATTCACTTGGATAACAACTCTCCTTTCTCCTACTACTCCCAGACTCATTCTCAACCACCGTGGAATCCTTCTGCCCAGATGATGAGCTTGGTCCCTCAGCTCCATGCAAGTATTGCGAGTAATAGACTTCTTCTCCTATACTTCTTCCTCCACTCTTGTTATTATCATTACTTTCCCCATTAACAATTCGCATTGTATTACCTTCTTTGATTTATAATTGAAAACGATTACGAAGACGAAGAAAAAAAAAAGGAAAAAACACATGAGAATAATGATTCCAAAAGTACAAACCAAAAGATTTTTACCATTGGAAGATTTTAATCCTTACCTAATGCAGAAAGTTGCTTCATTTTCTGACTATTATTATTGGTACCAAAATTTTTACTATCAGTCTCATTGACTTTGGCAACCGTGACCATATCCTGGCCATCATCGTCGTCATCATCATTATCCTCGTCGTCATCATCCTCCACGTCATCATCTTCTGACGCGTCACCGCCGCTGGGGGTAGCGGAGCTGCGGCTATTGGCCCACTGGTGACGGAACTCGGTAGTCTGCGTTTGGGGCTGCGGCGGAGGCGCCTGATGATGGTTATGGAAGTAGTGCTGGTGGTCGAGGAAGCTCGCAGTGAGCTCCCGAGTGGCAGATTTTGGACCGGGGTCGGCGGAACGGCGGAGGGGTGCTTGTGGGCCACACCCGAATTCAGGATAAACGAGCTGCGGGTGAGGGTGTTGGCCTAGCCCGTTGTGTATTTGTTGGGGAGGCACCATCCCCATCTTTTCAGAAGCCATTGAAGAAGTCGACAAAACCCTGAAAATGAAGATTAGATTTTTGGGGGAATTCTGAGGTGGAATTGGTATCTTAAATGCAGGCGGAGGAGGTGGAAACGACGTCGGAGGAGTCTAACGGCGGGTGCTTGGGGGTGGGGTGTTACTAGAGAATTGGAAGGCAAGAAGGCACAACAGAACGAACCAAAAGTACAAATGTCAATTGCACTAATGGAAAATAATGCCAAAATACCCGTTATGGTATGTTTTCCTCCGAAATCATGTCTACCCTTTCCCCCTTAACCATAGTGGAGGGTCGTGCTTTGCGTAATGGACTGATGAAAGTGTGGAAACATTGTACTTTGTCCTCTGTAGTCTCATTTTTATTTTTATTAATAACTAGTATTGCACTTGTCAGTTTAACTATAAAAAGCTCACTTCTCTTTTTACAGAGTGAAAACTATCATGTAGTTGTTTGTAATTGGGGATTGAGGGATTCTCAGCCACGTGGCAGTTTCTACTTTTTAAGGGGAGATGTGAACTCTCCTTAGAAAATCACCTGCACCTGTGCGTTATACGAGAGAATAACTGTAATTACATTTGCTATAAACACCATCTCATAACTGTATAACAATTTATATATGAGTGAAAAAAATTAAAAACGACAGTTGAAATATACCATTAGATTTTAAAAACTAAGCAAGAGCTTCATAGAATACTCAATATCGAAAAAATATACATTTATCATAGATTTTAGAAAACCTCCTAATAAACTACATTAGTTGTACAGTTACTTGGTTTCCTGTCCTGATCACGTATTAACATTTTCAATCCATACCAGCTTGTGACTAAAGACACTGCTACATAAAGCTGCTCATGGGTGAATAGAGGACGTTTCAAAAAAATACCTACGTTTGAGAGCAATTGACCTGACTCTTGTTTATCGTCATAGCGTATGGTACAATCAAAGGAAATTTCTTCTCTCAAACTTGAAAGGCAACCTAGAGTCAGAAGGACTTAAAGATAGCCTTGGAGCAAACACTCGGTCACCTAAACTACTTCTAGATAACACCTTTGCTTCTAAAATATAATCAGCGAGTCTTGTAATAATTAATCTTGTCCCGTTGCACAAACCTGCAGCTGGATCAATGTTGCGCAATAGCATAATTGGAACTCCGACTTTAAGCTTTAATTCATAGTTTGGCACACCAGAGCACTTGATGGTATTCAAAAAATCCAGAGAATGAACATCCTGTAAAAAACTACTACCCATAGTTGTCCTAAAAGTTGTATCAAAACTCAAGTATATCCTTTCGTCAGTAGGACAAAGAGAAATCATGTGCTTATTCACTGATTCCATGACATCCAGTGTCAAAGCAAGTATCGCCTTCCCTTATAAGTATGAAATATTGCCTACATTTTTTATGAAAAATGGATACGTACTGTCCACGATAAATTTAACTAAATCATTTGAATCTCGTATGACAATGTCATCTGGCATCTGTACAGTTGCGTGCCCATCAATTTGATTGACAATTGTTCCATTCCCAATGCGTGTCATCAGATTCTGAAAAAGCCCTCACCTCATCTCTGGCAACGTCATTCCCAATGCTTTCAAATCTTATATTCTTTGTCAATCTCAAAACTTTGCAGTTTACCCACAGTTGCGACGAATTAATCGTTGCATGAACACCATCTTGCCTGTTACCTCCTAGAATGACAGGCAATATCTGTTTAAAATCTCCACAAAAAACAATGGTTTTACCACCAAAAGGCTGGCTCATGCTATGAGGATTCGTGGCCCGTAAAATATCCCTCATTGTTCTGTCCAAAGCCTCGAAACAATGCCTATGCATCATTGGAACTTCATCCCAAATTATAAGTTTTGCTTTTCTAATAAATTCTGCTAATAGACTACCTTGTGTGATGTTTCATATTGAAGCTTCATCGATATTCAATGGAACTAGTTTTTCACTCGTGTGTTGCACGGGAGATTGTCCAATCAAATAATAATTAAATTATAAATTATAATATCATTTAAGAGAGATAGTTCTGATCGTTACCGCATAATGTATCAATATCGTATCATAGAACACACTATTATTATTTTTTAATAGAACATAGAACACATTATTATTATTATTATTATGCAATTGACCTTTGTAAAAATATTATTTACACTCTAGATATATAAATTATATATTACACCACACCTATTAAATGATAGACTATATATAGTACTTATAATATGTTGGACATAATTATTTATATATAGTTAAATCATAACTAATCAATTGAGAATAGTCAAATTTATCACTTAAAATTACAATTAACTTAAAAAGAGTAATTGATTATTAAGAAAAAAAAGTAAAATCAAAAGAGATCGGAAGAGCACACCATCTAATTCAAATTACAATCAACTTAGAAAGAATAAATGATTATTAAGATAAAAAAAGGTAAAATCAATTGCAGAGTAAGAACACCATCTAATTCAAATACTCATAACTATTTGTCTAGAAATTCTATAATATAAATGAGTTGGTTAAAAATTGATTTTGGGTCCTTAGGTGAATGAAATTCCTTGAATATTTGTTTTCTTATAAGCTTATGAAGCATCAAATTTCGTGATGTTACTGAAATCTAACCATATACCTTAACATTTGAACATATTTGATAATGACGGTCAATTAGATTTTTGCTATCAAATCAGATTCAGCAGAGGAAGATTGCCAAGACAAAGAACTCTAAATTGATGACCCATATCCGTTGCGTTCACGCCAAATGAGAGAGAGTCGAGAGATCCAGTTAATGAATTCACAAATGGAAAAGGTAATCGATGAAATGCTCAGACATTCGGCGTCTTCTTCTCTGTGATGAAATGCACAAATGGTAAAGGAAATTGATACTACAGATGGAAAGAACAGCAAAAAGAGAAAAGAAAAGACGACTTATTTAGTGATTCCACAAAAATAATAAAACTAATCGTGTAGATGGAAAGAACCAAGAAAAAGAAAAAGAAATGGGCAACAATTAGGATTCCATAAAAAATAAAATATTAAATACAATTAATTAACCACGTGTTAATTAAAATATTACCAATCTAATCAAGCTATACAATATATGTACTGAGAAAAGAAGGATGTTACCGTATATTTACCCAACATAATTGAAAAAATCAATTATACCCTCATTTTTATCAATTTGGGCGGGAAAACTGCGGAACACTTGTACCGCAGACTAGTTTCTCATTATATATATAGATACCAAACCTAGAATGTGTTGTTCTACCACCTGGCAATAGCAATGAAACTATCCCATTGGATGCCACATTCAAAACAATGTCATTTCTTGACCGCAGGACCGCTGAAAGAGTCTTCCGCACGAATGTCTTTCCAGTCTCCCCATAACTATATATATATAAAAAAAATCTCCTTCTCCATGATCAATAGCATGAATAATCGTATCGTATGCATTATTCTCTTCTTCATTCAACATCCCGACAAATGTAATATGGTCAACCGCCAGTGACTTCCTGTTATAGGACAACTCATCATGTATGAGTCTGTTTTCAGTTACCAAATTATCATCCCCAGAAGGTAATGGTATCGATTCAAACTCATGAAGACTTCTTCCTCGGCTTTGTAATATCTTTTCGAGCTCAAAAAGGCAGTGGTTTTGCAGTTCTTCATCAGCTAAATGCTGACCTAGAAGTAAACATATTGAAAAGGCATTAATATATTATTCTTTGATGGTTAATAGACATGATAACAAAGATATATGCATAAAATTATTTATAAAGTATTGACAAAAAAAAATTAACATTAATGCTATTTTCAAAATAATAATAATAATAATAATAACATACCCGGACAATTTAGTACCCGTCTACGTGTATGAAGTATATCGTCAGACAAATGCTGACATGTATTTTTCCAATCGTACTCAAGACGTGACATCGATCCGGACACTAAAAGGGTAACAAACAAGTTCTGTAAACGACTTTCAGAACCCCAATGACTTACTTCAATAATCCCATTTAGATGTTTAAAATAATATAATTTTTAGGAGAAATTCTTCTCATATACCCCCTTCTTTCATTTATTATTCCATTTTAATTCTTCTTGCGCTTACATTAAAAAAAAAAAGTGCACATTTGGTTTTTTGGGGGAAAAAGTATATTAAACAAGAATATACAAGAAAATCTAGAAATTAACTAAAAAGGTATACTATAGTTTAGGACGTATAAAAAAAAGAATAATTGACTCTCTTTACGTGATGTTGGAGCAGTAATTTTGAGTTGAAAATAATCTTTTATCAAATGACTGATGGGAGATTGAGAATAAATAAAAAAAGTCACAGCTAGAAATAACCAGTGTCACTTATGCACAGATATAAAGTAAATAACATGGCCACATGGGCAGCTAAAGATCCAAATGCCATGTATTGACGACTTCATTGTATTTATATATTCTTCATAGAGAAAATTAAGCTCATAGCATATACATGATTAAAAAGCTAAACTCAGTTTGTATCATACTCAAGGGTTTGCAATGCAACAGAAGTCATTTGCCCAAAAACGACTTCATGTACCACTTGTTTTCTTGTTATGCAATATTACCAAATTTTACCATATTGGCAAAATCAAGAACTGATATGTGAATTTTTAAGACCCAATTTATTGTTATAAATTGGAACCTTCTGTATTTGTCATGAGTATTGTACGTGGAGTACCAGAATTTATTTCCTTGTTCCTTGTGGTGAATGTAATCTTTCATCCGGGATCTTGCCAACTAAGCGAGCAATTTATACATAGCATTTCTTCGAGCCAAATGAAGATTGCCAACAAGAACAACCAGTTATTTCAATAACTGAAGGTTGTGTTTAGTTACTTCTTTTGATCCAAGGTGCTCCATTTTGACGTGCTAATTTGCTCTCTGTCTTTGGATTGTGGATATATATATGTTCGGCATTAGTACAATTTTCTTCCCGTGGTAGGGGTAAATTCTTGATTGCTGGTAACCAAATCAGCAAAGGACGAGGCATTCTTCAATAACTGATACGGTGACATTGCTGCAAATCCTTGTACAAAATTCTAGATACAGATAAATGTGAGAAGCAACTAACCAACAACCAAAAAAAAAAAAAAATCATTCATAGCACCGTATTGCTCCATCAAAAAATTAACACAGAATAGCAGAAGATTACAAAATAAAAGAGCTAAGAAAAGATGCCATATTAAGTTCATATACCCAATGTAAATTTCAGACTTGGGGTATCACGATGAATTTGGCAGGGAAACCTTGAAAGTTCATAGAATCGTTCCACCCCCGCAGCTTCTCAACTATTTAACAGAACACTTGGAGAGATCATTTGTTATATTGGATATATTCTGTGTTAATATGTAGGCAATTCTCAACTTTCAAATACTCTATCCGTCTCAAATATATAGTATTATTTCTTTTTTGGATTGTCCCAAATACACAGGCAATTCTCAACTTCCAAATATACTTTCCCAAGTTTGAACAACCTCAATTTTAATATCAAATCTCTCAATGTAAATATCTTTGAATCCCAACCTTTCTTGCAACTTCTCATCTATGAAACTGAGAGTACTTTCACCATCTAACAATATAGAAATATGCTTTTGCCGTTGAACTTTCCTGGTAATTTTATGATTCTGTGCTTTATGTTCCCCACCAAGGAACTAATAGAGACTTGCATTAGTCCAATGCCACAATCAACTCCTTGGTCGTCACTAGGAAACTCCCTCGGAAGATAGGAAAGATGTTCCAACAGGAACCCCCTACACGTCTAGGGCTAGCATTTAATCAGTTTTAGGAATTGATAATTTAGTAACCTGAATCTTGTCATCATCCTTAATACCCGGAGGAGGGATAGATTGCAGACAATAGGATTTCAATACATGAGATGGTAAATCTAATAAATTTTAAATATACTCTAAACTGAGTTCTGAAAGTTAAAATTTGAATAATTACTAATAAACTGAAAAGTTCACACCGTAAGTACCGTTGAGCAATAACATATACACATACTAATCTCAATGCACACAGAGAACTTCTCAAAAACTGAACATGACAACTAGGTAACTGGTTATGCACGCACAGAGCCAACCCCAAAGGCTAAACACCACCGTGAGATCATTGCAAAATGTGGAAAATGTAGACACTATAGTAGTCATAATAAGACTCGAGGAATTCATTACCATCAAATGCTAATCTAAAGAAAAGAAAAGGAAGATGAGTGTAGCAGAGAGAACATCAATTCAACCGGAAGATCATTTAAATTTTCAATTATTTTATTTTTAGTTTCCATGAATTCTTTACGGATATATCAACTAATAGTTTCAGAAAATATTTTTCAAAAAAAAAAGGGTTTCAAAAAAGATTTTTTTTTTTACTTAATTGAAATATCAAAGTAAATATATTGATTGATGACATCATATTTACTTATAATATTTTTTTACTTCTTAAGAATACTGGTGTTACATATCTCAATAGCTAATGCAAATGGATATTGAGTTAATAGTTTATTCTGATTAAAGACAACTTCAATACTTACATTTATTATTTGTATGTATTAAGTTACCTAATTTGTTTGAGTACTTTTATAAAACTAGATAAGGCTCCTTATAAAGGAGCTTTACCCTTACTTGGCACGAATCTACTTATAGCAGCCCTTATAGTGCCAAGTAAAGGTAAAGCTCCTTTATAAGGAGCCTTATCTATCTTCCTAAAAAATTTCAATTTGTCTAACCATTTCTGAAAATACATGTAATAGGATATCATTTAACAAGATGTGTTATTCATTTAACATCATGTTTGCCATTTTTTTGGTTCATTCTATACATCGGAGTTTTCCTTTTCAGTATCACTAGCAGCTATTTTATAACCCTTAGTTGCTACCCACCCAAGGAGTGTTCATCTTTTTGTCCAGCTTCTCTGTTTCTTGTTTCAACCTAGCTAGCAACTTTTGATCCCATAGATTGTGTAATAGAGTTCAGGATGGAACGCCTGCTCCACCAATCTTATTATCTGGTTTTTTATGTCCACTCCCTACATCGGAGCTAGTTGGCCCATTTCTATAACGGGACGATTGTCATTCAGCTTAAACTCTACATCATCCTCTGTCGAACCATTCTCATTAGAATCACCTCCATTCCTAACAGTGTCATCTGAGTCGAATAATCTACTATGAGCTCTTCTTCTCTTGGCTCAGAGTGTAATGGACATCGTACAGCAAAATCGGTCATTAACTAGTGCCACACCTATATCTATATATTACATATAAAGAAAAAGTCTTGGAATCCGTTTTGGGCCGGGAAAGTTGGATTCTATTTTTTTTTCCTCCCTTTTTTTTTTTTTGACACATTGGCTGCTGAATTAAAGAGTTTGTTTGGGAAACGAGATGGACTTTTAATTGATTATGCCTCTGGATTTTTATTTTCTCGATTTAAATATAAATATGCATATAAGAATGGAAATTTCTGCATGGGAGAATGGAAATTTTAAAAAGATGGCACGTTGGAACTTCAAATGGCGCCTCTTTGATGGCTTGATGGACAATGAGGTTGGGAAATCCAAAAAGCAGCATTATCTTTTGGGCTTGGAAAATGGTGAAAAAGCATCCCAGGCTGCGTGAATGCTCCCCCAGTAATTGCATAGATCCTGCTCGGTTGAATTCCTGTAGTTATTTGACAATAAAATAATATACACATTTATAAATTTTCATTCTATTCATTTACGTCCAAGCGAGAGGAATGAAGAGAAGGGAGATAGAAAGCAGCTGCCGTCTTGAATTTTGACATGGAAACTCTCTTGATATTAAGGATGGATCACTTTCTTGTCGGCGCTCACTAGGGTTGTAGCGATACATCAGAGAAACAAAGAGATTGGGATGAAGAGGAGAAAGATTTCAAGGTAACCATTCGTTTTCAAGGATTTCTTCTGGATTTCATTTTTTTTTTTTTTTTGGTGTTTAAATTAATATCCCTTACTCCTTTCTTTTATACTGACAAAATGAGTGGGGAAGGGACCAGCAATCGATAGAGGAATGTGTAAATCAATCAAAGCCTAGAAGTGTTTGGGTGGAATTTGTAGGGTTAATAACTCTATTTTTCTAATGCATCGGGTATGATCAAACACTCCTCAAAGGTGAAAGTTGGGAGAGGAAGAACGAATGTGTAGAATTTCTATTGATGGCTTTATCATGTGGTTTTATTTATGATTAAGATTGTGCCGGTGATGCAAAAAAAAAAAAAAAAAATTGTACCATTTGTAGTGAGAGTAGTACATTCTCTTCAAGTAGCTTACCTTGAGCTCAAGGATGGAAACAAATTGAGTTTAAACGGGGATTTTCAGATTTCCCTTTGATAATAGATAAATTAATCTAATTTAATTTCATGCCTATAGAAATTTTTTGTCGCAAAATGAAGAGATTTCTATATGTGAATACATGTGATGATATTGTTAATCATATATAGTTTCTGCATAGTCTTTAGATCGGAAATAATAATATATATGCTTTGAAAAATTCAAAATCTTTAAAAGGAATTGACTAATAACTAATGTAAATAAATTGATTTAAAAAACTAAATAAAAGAACAGATTAATTAATAACTGAATGGAGTTGCTTGTGTCAAATAAAAAAGAAAGGTGAATGAGTGAGTTGTATTAAAAATATTTACGAATGGAGTTAACTTGAGTCTTGACATTAAAATTGAGTTGACAAATGGTATAAATATAAAATAAAATATGGTATTTGAATAAGTATTTTTTTTAAAGCATCTTTATTTGTACAAGACCGGTCATGAGGGAATTGGGGGAGAGGTGTGGTTTCATTTTCTTTTTCCCAATAAATATATTGACATTACTAAAATGTTGTATAGAAGTTGGTTTTTAATTATGGTATTAGAATAATATAGTAAATATAGTAAATAATTCTTAATATAAAAGAAGTGTCAATTTATTTTACTAAGAAAAAGTTAATAAAAGAATGGAGTTGACGGGAAGGTGATGGATGGAGAAAAAAGAGGTATGGTTAGAGAAAAAACCTAAAAAAACAAATATAATCTTGAATAAAAAATTGAGATTATGTTTCCCTTCTTAAATAAATTGTCAAATTAAAAATTGATGATAGTTTTATTTTAGAATTAGAATTGAACACTACAACTAGAAATCTTGATATATATGTCAAAAGAAGTGATAATTAATGTATCTTAATAAGTTTATCAAAAGAGAAAATGAGTTATGGTAGTATTAAAATTAGCCAAAATGCTAGAAATGTCAAATAATAATGGTATTTAAAATCAATATTCATTTTTTCCCAATAAGTTGATATTAATAAGTTTTTTCTTTTTGACAAACTCAACACACACCCCAACCGCAACTAACACACCATACCATAAAACCATGGCAATTAATTATGAAGATTGGCCTTAATTATATACTTGATAGCATAATTAAGGCTGATAATAAAATTAATTAACAAATATATTCAAATATTATATATGTAAAATTTGAGTAGGAATGATACTATGGCGGTTTTCAATAGCGGCAATCATGCCTCAGCTTTTAAGACCCATTTATTTTTTTATTTTTGTTTTTTAAGCCAAAAATTGATTCATGTAATTAATATTAGCTAAGAGATTTCCGTCCCAAAAAAAATATATTAGCTAAGAGATAATAGATATATATATATATATAAATGAGAGATATTGTGGCATAGTGATATAAGTCCACAATTTTTTTATTATTATTATTATGCATGCTAGAGTTTAAATTTAATTTTGACATTTTAATTTTTTTGAACTCATCTAGGGATGGTAATGGGCAGGTTTGGGGCGGGACATCCATACGCTAGACACTCCCCATGAGTCTTGAAGTCGCCCCATACCCTCTCCATACCCATGAATTCATGGGGCAGGTCAAGACGGAGAGGGTGATGGGGCAGGGTGGGGCGCCCCTATAACCCACGAAAAGGCCTATTAATTTTTTATCCTTTCAGTCAATTTGATATTTTATGAATTTTCACAAATTATTTATATATACACACATACACGGATTAACAATTATGGTTAGTAAGTTAATATACAAGTTTTAGAATTTTATATTAATAATTTGCTTCATGTAATACGTACATATATTCCAAGTAAAATGATGTTAACAGTTAAAGTAGATAGTTGAAGGTTTTTTTCCCCTTAAGCACTCGAGTTAGAACTTAGAATGCCTCAATTTCTATACATTTTTAGAATCAAATTTATTTTAAAAAAAAAAATTCTTGTTGAGTCACGAGTCTATGGGACTGGTCCAACCTGACCCGAGCCCACCCCGGACACACGGCGGGGCAGACAATGTTGCGCCATAACAGCCCTTTGCCCCGATTAGGCGCGACGGGTCAATTCTATTACGGGCAGGTCCTCATGAATTTATGGGTTGATGGGTCAAATTGCTATCCCTAAACTCATCTATGGTCTGGTTGGTCATCTTTGCCCCAAACTCATCGCAGGCATGAATACCCAGCCCCACACGAACCTAATTAATCGGGACAAGACAGAAGTATTAGTGGCAGGCCTATAAGTTCGTTGGTCAACGGGTCAAATTGCCATCCTTGAATTTAGGGGGACTATTTTGTTAGATTATCAACCACTTTTAGGTGTAAAAATTTATTCCACGTACTTGCTAAAAAAAATTGTAATTGGTTAAATTCGTTCAACGCAATCAAATTTGCCGATGATAAATAAAGTTTAATAATTTTTTTATTGAGTATGCTAATGATGATTTGTTAGATTAATTTGCCAGTACTAAATAGGTGTTTATCAACCGTTACACGTGTATAGAATTAATCAATAAATTATTTTAAAAAATAGTTTCCTTTTTTAAGTCTGTGCAATTCACGGGTAATATACTAGTATATCTTATATAAGTAAAGTAACAAGCTAGCGACTTACCCTTCTATCTTCCAACAACTCAGGAATCTCTTTTGACTGTATCTTACCCTTTTTAACTTCATAACCCGGCAAACATAGAGTTCTGTGACCATCGAACTCTATAACTTCTCTATGCGTAGCGGGGGATAGCTTCAAGGGCCATATCTATATGAAAAAGTAGAATACATTAACAGACAATTCTAAAGGGATATGAAAAAGGGACATTATTAGGTGACATTCTTATATGACACACTTATATTGAATGATGAAAAAGTAACCATGTAATCATCACCC
>CAVNYN010219491.1:0-23806 GCA_963692815.1 Nyctanthes arbor-tristis
GGTTATATCTCTACAACTGACGCCTATTGTAGACATTAGGCGTTGGCTGTGGATGGTACAACCAACACCTTTTGTAAATATTTTTTATTTTTTTTAAATGACTTTAGACGTCAGTTTTTGGAGAACAAATGACGCCAATTTATTATTATTATTCTTTTTTTTTTTTTTGAATTACACCAAAATGGCTATTGCCGGTGATCCTATGAACGTAAAACAACAAATGCCCAAGCCACAGCCAAGAAGAAACATCACCAACACTAACAATTTACATACACTTTAACGTAATTATCACCAATTTAATATAAATGAATCTACAATCAATAACTACTCCAAACTTTAGCAATAACATATTTTAACATTATAAACTAACGTAAATAAACCATTGAAAATAAAACTAACCATTGAATATAAATGAAAGTACCCCGAAAATCAATAACTATTATATTACTATATATACTTCTCCAATCATGGCCATCTTAATATAAATCTAACTACAATCAGTAGTTAGCAATAATTAGACCCCCATTGAAACAATGACATTAATTATATACCATTATGTCTTTAATTATATAACAATTGAAATAATGTGCAATAACTATTGAAATGTACATGTTTACATAAAAATCTATAAATCCATAAATAAACTATATTATACAAATAGATAAGACCAAAAATCACACACAATTTTGGAGAAAGTACCCAGCCCATGTTTCCCGAACCTCATCTATATTCACTTGAATATATGATTCAGATTCATACGCCTACAACAAATAAAAAGAAATATAATTACTTTGTTAATAAAATATATACATGAATGATTAGATAATTCTTAGTTTTCGATTAATATTTATATTGTATCAAGATATTCTGGACTACTAGAATATAGTGTGACTATCTTGTACATATTTCTCATCACACAATAGCCGCACTCATCGGATCTCGATTGCTGAGTGCACTAAAATGTCCAATGAGTTGAAAATAAATATTATTAATTAAACCCCTCAAATTTGAAATTTTAATAGTTATTGTAACATTTAGAGGATATTTTTCATACCTTCATTGGTTTCCACACGAGATTTTTCTTCGCCATTTTCCCTGACGCCTACAACATTTTAAGCATTCTAAAGTTATAAAATATATAAATATATATAAGTTAAATAAACTCAAACCTACAAAAAAAGACTATTATGCAATAATTATTGATAATTACTTACACAGAAAACTTCAGCCTAATAGGCAAGTTGCGCGAGTTATCCTCTATAGAGTCAAAGAAGTACACTATATTTTGTTTAAGGCATAGCACCAGTAGCATCCAGTGGTTTCTAGAGTATTTTATAAGAGTGTAAGTTTGTATATTTTAGCCACAAATAATTCAAATTAAACTAAGGCAAAACAATACATGAATAGTTACAACGGTTTTACCCTATATGATATGGTACTAGAATATACTTCTTATCCGTCATTTCTCCAATCGCATGGACCGTATAATTAAAACTCGTCTATTCAGTAGCTCCAAAATTAATAGCCCCGACTAGCGATGGACAAAGAAACCTGATATTTTGAATCGCGAATTCCTTGCACAAATGATGTAGGTACCTGAAATGCATTATACCAAACGTGAAATGTCAAATTAAAAATTATATGATGTACTTAATTGTGAGGGATGAAGTCTTACATTTTTCAAATTTGCAAAATAGGTGTGTTCAACCATTGCATGTTTAGCATGTCGGTTATATCGGTGACGGAAACATGAATTTCATGGTCGATGTTAATGGGGTGGGGAAACACATCTCCAACCATCGGCACGTCAAAAAAATCTGTAGAAAGGGGCAGTCTAATAGTCAGATCGTGCAATGTTTTGAGGTTGGGAGTCAGGGAAACCAATGTTGCATTGTCAGCGAGATTAGGGCGTACCAAATCCACAATCAGTGGTCAATTATGAGCATATCTTACACGACGATGCTATTATGAGCAGTGGTCAATCCACAAGCCTTTCCTATGATCCAAACACATGCATTCTGTCTTTGTGTTATTATCCCCTGTATGTATATGTTGTATACCAATAGAGAATGGGAGGGTTTTGTCAAATTGATCATACTCTTCATCAACTATATCATCTATGCCAACTATACGTCTCTTGCCTTGAAGGATGACTGACCCCTTAGGATCAACAGGATCAACAATGTAGGACACTTACTTAGCTTGTGACGCGAGTATGAAAGGGTCATCAAGATAGCCTAACCGACCAAAGTTTACCAGAGTGAAACCTAATTCGTCAATTCAAACACTCTGGCGGTTTTCAACCCACTTATAGCGAAAAAGAGGAACCTTGTAATCAAGTTCCCAAATTTCTTCAATGAAACCATAATATGACATTGCAACATCCACTGGCCTCCCATAATTGGCGCTAAAGTACTCTGATGAAAGTGCTATTAACATCACTCAACTGTTTTACATCGTGCTCTTATCGTCTTGGCATTTTGTATAAAATGCGTACCCATTAATGTCATATCCTTCTTAAGAAGAAACATCCACCGTAGGGCCGTACGCCAACCATTTTATTGTTTCCATAATTGTCGTCGGCGTATGGGATAACTGTTGGAGCGTTCTATCTCTGAATCATGTTATAAATGTGTGATTATGTTCATTGGTTAGCCACATCTCACCCTTTGAAAGATTTTGACGCCTTAACATCGATATATGCTAGTCTAAATATGGGTGAACTACAATAAGGTACTGCAAAACAATAAGGTGTGCTTTATCTTGCATTTCAGACCACGGCACGATTGATTTGAATCTAATCGCACCTTTACCTCCAAGTCTCCCCTCGTGTCGTGATTTAGGAATACCAACGACTTCAACACCATCTAGGTAATTAGTAAAAAAATTCAATGACCGTATAACCTTCAATTATACTCCCTTCCTGTCAAGATCGGCTTCTCATGTATCCTTTCAAAATACCCATATATCTCTCAAACAGATACATATACCTCAAGGACACTGGACCACAAATCTTAATTTTCCTTACCAAGTGAACAATTTAATGCACCATAATGTCAAAAAATAATGGCGGGAAATACATTTCCAACTAGCATAGAGTGATTAAAACATCAGCCTGCAAAGCATCCAACGCCTCAGAATCAACGACCTTGCAACAAATTGAGATGAAGAAAAAACAGAGTTTAGTTATGACATGTCTAACATGTTTTGGCAATATACCTCGTATTGCAACCGGCAAGAACTGTTGCATTAAGACATGACAATCATAGGATTTCATACCAACTAATTTCAAGTCTTTCATTGACATAAGCCTCTTAATGTTTGATGAATAGCCAGATGGAACCTTAATAGAATTTAGGCACTCATAAAAGCTTGTTTTCTCTTGTTTAGACAAAGTATAGCATGCAGGGGGCAAAAATGTAAGCTTTCTGGACTAATACGGTGCTAACTGTTCCTGTATCCCCATTTCTACCATGTCTTTTCTAACTTTGACACCATTTTTCGTCTTTCCTGGAATATTCAATAATATTCTGATGCTACTACACATTCTTCTCCACGTGCATTACAGTGAGACAGTGTCTAACTTGCAAATGCTACTAGTATGGTAAATCCCAGAATATAGATCGCTTCTTCCAAAGACTCATCTATGGAGGCTTAGAAGTTTTACCATACACGACATTAATATTTTTAACCTTATCATAAATATCTTTTCCTGTTAACGGCAAGCGGGCAACTCGAGTCTCAGTTCTCCCATTGAAAGTCTTTTTCTTCTTTCAATATGGGTGGTCAGATAGGAGAAAGATCCGATGACTCATGAACACATTTTTCTTGCAGTTATTCAACCAAAGATCAACCGTCTCATCTTCACAAATGGGGCATGCTTTGGCTCATTTGGTAGTATAACTTGACATGTTATCATATCCTGGAAAGTCATTTATGGTGCAAAAAATCATTGCACGCAGTGTGAAATACATCTGACTATGTGCATCGAAAACCGACACACCTTCATTCCACAACAACTTCAAATGATCAATGAGTGGCATGAGGTACATATCCATATTATTTCCCGGCTATTTAGGCCCCGAAATCAACGACGACAATATTATGTACTTCTGCTTCATACACAATCAAGGAGAAAGATTGTAATACATCAAAAGAACCGGCCAAGTGCTATGTCAACTACTCATATTACTGTACGGGTTCATTCCATCTGTACATAGCCCAAGTCTAAAATTCATATCTTCGCCACCGAATTCAGGAAACATCCTGTTTATATTTCTCCACTGGAGAGAATCAGCCTAGTGTCTGAATTTTTCATCTTCTTTCCTCTCATCAGCATGCCATTGCATTTTCTTTGCATCCTTTACATTCTCAAACAAGCGTTTGAATCTAGGTATTATGGGCAGATACCATAAGATCTTTGCCGGAGGGCCTTTCGTATCCGCTCTTTATCGTGACTGTTCTTCGCGAAGCCCCACACTTTGGACACACATGCAAGTCCTTGTACTCATGCCAGTACAAGACACAATCACTTGGATATTTATGTTTCTGCTCAATCTCCATACCCAATGGGCACAACAATTTCTTTGCCCCGTGGGTCGAGCTAAGAAGCTCGTTATCCTCGGGAAACATGTCTCTTAGAAGTTCCAATAACCCTGTGAAATTACTGTCACTCTACCCATTCTTTGCTTTCAAATTATACAATTTGAACACGGCAAATAACTTTGTAAACTTATTACATCCAGGAAACAAAGGCTTTTTAGAATTGATGAAAAAGCCGTCGAAAATGTGCGGAGCCTCAGTGAAATCGTCTTGTATATCACGCATGATTTCATCAATCCCGTCATTGTGGACATCATCATTATCTTCTCTGGCCACATTAATCTCATCATTCTTGTTTACCGTGTTCTCCTCCTGAGCATCATCATTGTCACCAGTGCTCGTCCTAGGAAGTAAATCCTCACTATGCCAAACCACCGCATATAACCTTCATTAAAACCATGCCTAATCAAATGGTGCTTCACTTTCATATAGGTACGAAACTTTTGTAGATTCTTACAATTGCGGTAGGGACAAGCGATTAGTTCTTCCCGTTTCCTGTTTCTATTATCATCAGCAAATTTTACAAATTCTTTAACTCCTTTCAAATATTCTAGTGTGTCTCACATACATCCAACTCTAATCCATTTATATCTCACGGCCTATTGAGAGGGCGAAAACAAGAGTTACTTATTTTGAACGGGTAGTTTGTGTTACATCATTTGATTTCCTTAATTCATTTGTTTACTCATACTCGCTAGTTACATAAGTATTTTCATCACAAAACCAATCAAATAAATGTTTACATTATTTGATTTCCATATTTTATTTGTAAATGAATATTGTTTGTTATATACATATTTATTAATTTGTACTACAAACTTAATGAAAGAATTTTTTATTATTTAATTTTCTTAACTTATTTATCGTGTTAATTACATATTTATTTCTATCACAATTTTAAACATAGAATTATAATATTATTTGATTTTCATTATTTAGTTATATATCAATATTCTTTGTTAGTTACATGTTGATCATTTGTATCATAAACTTAAAGAAAGAATTTTTCATTATTTGATTTTCTTGAGTTAGTTGTCTTCTTAATTATATGTTTATTTACATAACAAACCAAATCAGAGAATTATTACATTATGTGATTTTCTTAATTTATTTTTCTATCAACACCACTCAACTACATATACACTAGAATCACATTTTTAGTATCTATCTCTCTAGCCAATGTATCACTTTCATATTCAAATCTCTATGAAGCCTTTTATCGAACATGTGGTGTTCAATATTTCCAACTTCGATAAAAATCCCACAACATCATAAAATCTAACTAAATCTTGTTTACCCATAACCATGTATGTATTTATTTAACAAAAAATACCCAAGAAATTACATACATCCACTAAAATCAACAATATTCATATTTACCCAACATACACAAACCTAGAACTATAATTCCCAAAATATAATTAAACAAAATCTGTCATACTTACAAACTAACCAAGAAATATAATGGATAATAATGACCTTAATAATAATTTGAAGAAGTGGAGAAAAATTAATTCAAAAACCAAGAAGAAATGGAAAAAAAGCTGTGGAAACCGCGCTCACCGCCGTTGCCGGCTGCCGCCCGGCAGTCGAAGTGGTTGTTGCAATGTGGGTTTGTGTCGCGTTCGAAATGGCTGAGGAAATATGAGTTTGGGTTGCGTTCAAAATGGCTAAGGATTGAAAATGGTTTAAGGCAGTAAGCTATGGTTCGAAAGAAATATCGCTAATGAAAAGGGGATCTGGGTTTTCAAATTAAAACGCTAAGCAAATAGGCGTCAGTTCCTTGAGGAACCGATGCCTATTCACTTATACACGTTGGTTCCAGTTTGGAACCGATGTGTATTTAATAGAATAGGCATCAGTTGCCATATGGCAACCGACGCCTATAGTCTAGGAGCCTTATACGCGTCAGTTCCTAGGTGGAACTGACGTGTATACTAGTTCAATTAATTTCAAAATTGCTACTAGGTTTTTTTTACGCGTCTCTTTTTCTAATAACCGATGCGTATTGCCATTTTTTTCTCTAATTCTATAGTAGTGATATGCATCAAGGTAGGCTCTTTTAGAAAACTAAACTTGGCTTTACCTAATGCCTTTACTAATATAGTGAATTCAAATTCCAGTGAGGCATCACAACATGGATAACAAAACAAGTTCCAGAAGAGATTCACTATGCATGACAATCACACAGTCAAAGGAATGGAGCATGATATAATGTAAATGCTCATAGGCCCAAAAGCTCACAAATTAAGGTCCATATTTGTATTAAATCCCACATATTCTTCATCCATTCAATCATCAAGAGAAATTAGATATTGTACAGTAAACAAGAATCCAACAATCTATGCTAATTCCCCATTGTACCTCAATTCATCTCAATAATACGCAATAGTCCAGATTACATAGGGACAAGCTACTAGAGAATCTAGAATTCAGAAGAGAATTGAATTTTTTTTTCAAAAATTTTTCTATTTAGAGCAAAAATTGAAAAAATGAATCTAAAATTCAACTATGCAATTAAAAGAATTAAAAGAACTAAAACTAATACTCAAATTCAAATTACTAAAATTTTAAAACATAAGACTTTGTTAAGAGCCCTCCCCACACTTAAAACCAAACATTGTCCTCAATGTATTAGCATAAATTTAAAAGGACAAAACAAAATAACAAGATAGAGACAACCCTGAAGCATCATAGAGAAGTGGGTGGGACGTTCAAAAATTTTTCCTTGAAGAATTATACCTCACTACCTAAAGTTCTCCTTGAATAAGACGTGGGTACGACTTATATCCACATTTTTCTTCTAATTGTTCCTCTCTAAGGCGTGACCGCGTCTTAACACAAGCTGTCTTCTACACAAAAAAAAAAAAATGAAAACAAGATAAAAAAAATTCATTGAAAAATTATAAAAACTATAAAAATAACAATAATGACACAAAAAATAAAAATGTATTCTGAAAAGAAATTTGGGTTGCCTTCCAATAGCGCCTTTCTTTATTGTCTTTGGCTAGACATCGTCATTTCTCAATCTGCATAAGTCAGGCAAGTCACACTAATTTGATCAACTTGAACACCTTCATAAAAAGGTTTTAAATGATGAGCATTAACCTTAATAGTTTGCCTGGTATCCAAACTTGATATTTCAACTGTATCATCAAAAAATGTGTTAGTGACGATAAAAGGTCCTACTCCTCTAAAACGCAATTTACCAAGAATCAATTTTAATTTAGAATGATAGAGTAGAACTTTCTGCCTAATAGAAAAAATTTCCCTAGAAATCCTTTGGGCATAAAATACTTGTATCATTTCTTTGTAGATTCTCGAACGCTCATGTGTATCATAAATATTAACTTTAACAACTTCACCATCAAACTCCATCGTGAGAGTACAATTATACACATTACCTTTCAACTTTTTCTTGTTGGTACAAGATTCCTTGAGAAACATAACATATAAAGGTGCTAGTTTAATTGCATCAAGTAACAGAGAGTTTGCCCCAATTTTGTGAAATATTTCAAGGATTTCCTTCTCTTCCTCCCATTTCTTGGATCTAGTCGATATAGTAGGAAAAGAAGGATTTGTCACCAATTTGAGGTTGAGAAGCAACTACTAATTTGTCAACATCTTTCCCTAGAATGCCTTGCTGAATCTCGTCAAGTTTTTCCAACTCCTCACCGCTTCTCAAGGTAATTGCAATAACATTTTGTTCAAAAGTTTGTGAAGACAATTTACCTTAAGATTCCAACCTACTTATAGAGGATGCTGGCTAACTTATTTGATTCTCCAAATTTTGAAAGCTTGTTCTTGGCTCTGGTTGAAATTGTTGTGTGTTAATTGTAAGTGATTTAACAATTTCTTCTAGAGACATACTTGAATTTGAAGAATATTGTTGTCATGAAAGAATTGACTGGAAATTTGGAATTGTGGTCCATCTTCATAACAAAAGGTAGGATGATCCATCCATTCTAGGTTGTACGTATATGAATAAGGATCATCTTCCACTTGTGATGGATATGAAAATTCTCCAACTACATTGGTGTGCCCATAAGAATCATATTGAATTGTAGGGCACATGTGTGTTGAATGACTCGTAGCAGCATATATCCCACATGCTTCCACTTGCTCCATATTTCTTACATATATTTGTGGAACAAGAAAAGTTAGATTGGGTATTTGATTTTCGTGGAAAGATATACTTACCTCGTTCACCATTCTGAAATATGTGTCTTGTCTAAATCCAAACTGTGGTGAATAGACAGCCATGATAGAGATAAAAAATAATGAATAAAAAAATAAAAGAAATAAATCTATTTAGCACAAAAATGGAACAAAACAATATAAATAAATAAATAAATAAAAAAGAAAAAAGAAAAAAAAGTTGGCGGGTGACAAATCCAACAAATAATAATAAACTTGCACTTGAAGTATAAAAATTGGATTAGTGACGAGCAAGGTCGTATCCATAGAGACTTGTGAGATTTAATTCTTCAAAAATCAAACAACTAAAATAAAAGGGCATTTTGGAGTTAATGAGCAAAATAAAATAAATTTAAGTAAACAATTTAAAGTGTAAAAATTCTAAATGCAGATTGATAAGAAAATAATGTGTGACAAATATCAAGCCTAAGGTATAATCTTAGAATTGATTCCAACAATTGATCATTGATGCAAATATAAACCCTTTATTCTTTCTCTAAATTGGTTATGGTTATTGATACGATCAAACAACCTATCTTTCCTTACTTTTTCTATAACAAAGATAAGCTCATTGATTATTTCTTTTGTAAACAAACTATCCTAGAAACGTTCTTAGGATTTAATTCCTTAACAACATTAAACATTAGAAATATTACCAATTCTAAGCAATAAATAGATACGATCAATCCATTTAAGCTAGGTTTTATATTTCTATAACATGAATCGAATACCCTAATTATATTCAATTTGTTATTTTACCATATAGTTTAGAAATTTCTAAACAATTACGGATCTAGAATTTTAACTGGTAATATACTATTTCAATGATTAGAAAGCGTGCACTTTGTGTAATCAATTAAAACAATAATATAAATGATCATAAGAAATATATAAATAGGCAAATAATAAAGAATATAATAAAATCCATTCGATCTCACAATTATTGTAGAATCAAAACTTCAATAACCCTTGTGTTGGAAAAAATAATTTAGCTATCCATAGATTAAAGAAAAAATCACAAAAAATTCTTCAAATTTTGACGTGCGAATGAATGGCGAATTACGTTCCAAAGTCCTCCCGCCTTCCCGTCTTTTTATTTTGGTTCCTGAATTACTCATCTTCCTTTCTCCAAGAGTCAAAAGCCTCTCTCTCTCTCTCTCTCGTTCACGTGCGACCCAGCCTCCTCCCTAGTCAAGATATGGAATTTTTTATTTTTTTTCTTCTTGTTGTCTTCTTTTCTTTGCCGGCACGTCTCTTTCCAAAAATCTTTTATTGGGCCCAAGTCCAAATACCTTGAGTCCAAGTCTTCTGTCGATCTAAAACAAGCGTGCCCACGCCCTAAGCAAAGTTCATTTCGAAACGGTGAATTTTTTGAGCTATAATTTCTCTTCTAAAATTTGTTGAATTGTGTCTATTTTGATTTAACTTCTTCATCTACTCCACAAAACACAAATTTCAATTAATATCCAAATATTAGATATTCGAAATAATAAAAGTATTAGGAAAATAACAAAATTTATATAGCATTTATGTACTTTATCAATAGACGACGATGGAGGCAATATATTTATGTTCCCGCCTACTAAATATTTTCTTTACGATATTACCCTACAGTTAAATTGGGGTTAGTGACGTATGTAATTTAGGCCAATATACTGCTTTTAGGCGCCATTTCTAGGTTCTAATAGTAGAAAAGTGGTTACTCCAAAAAACAGCTATGCTCTTCAAAAACAGTAAGAGCGTGTTTGATCGAAGATATTTTCTCTAGAAAATGTCAAATTCTTGAAAAATTTTCCACCTTTGTGCGTTTGATTGGTAAATGGAAAAGGAATTGAAATTCCATGGTACAATTCCTTTAAGCATAGTTTTTCTCATTTTCCTAGAAAATCAATTCCCACCCCCCTAAGTAAAATGTTTTCCATGAAAGTTGAAAAATATTTTCTTTTCCATCTTTACGTATCAAACACACCCTAACTTTCTTTGAAAATTTTTAACAGACTCTTTAAATTGAAAGAGCATTTTATGCACTTTAAAGGGTATCTATAAATTTAGAGAGTGGAATTTTCAAATCACTCCATGTCTCCAGTAGCCTTTTCTTTGCTCTTCATTTTGCTTCCTCCGAGAGTATTTAATATGTTTTTTTTTTAATTCTTTAACATGCTTTTATCTTAATTATTTAATTTTATTATTTATTTTTCTTCACTTATCTTCACTAATTTGGTCCATAAAAGACAACATTGAAAACTGAAGTTTGTTGGGATCATTTAATCGTAGAGAGTGAATTTGGGTCTCCAAATTTGGATAGCAAAATTTTGCTCTATAAAATTAAATGTTAAAGTAAAGGTCTATTAGAGCACTTTTTCATGACTTAGAACATCTTTAAGAGACTCTTTAAAATCAAAATACTCTTTATTTTAAAAAGTAAATGCCTAAAACTAAAATCCAACAAACACTCTAAATTAACTTTTAGAAATAGAGGATGTGGTTTAACTCTCCAAACTTAGAGAGCCAAGTCCCCTATCTCTAATTAAATAGCTACAAGGTTCAGTACTCTTTTTCTTGGTTTAACAAAATCATATTTTATTTTATTTTATTGGTTATTGACATATATAAGGCTGTATATATTTTTAAAATTAAAATGTTTTATGAAAAAAGTAAAATAGAGAGTAAAAAATAACAATACTTCAGGGAGCATGTCTATCTGATATGAAAAAATGACATGTTTAATTGTTAACTATATATTGGATGATTGTGGACCTTCAAATCTACCACTTGCATATAAACAATCAATCTATATTTGCCAAATTACTTATGTTAGTTATTCATGTAAGATAAACATGTCTTCCTATAGTTACTCTAAAAATCAAGAGTTTGTTGGAGAATGTTAAAATTTTTCCTTTTAAATCTAAAGATGCTCTATGAAAGGCCGAATATGCTCTTTTAAAATAAAGAGACGGTTAGAGATGCTCTTACTCTTTATTTTAGAAAATATTTAAAGAGCTTATTGGACATGCTCATTTACGAAAGCTAACTTCCAACACCAATTTTATACATATATACTAGATTTTCACCCATGCGTTGCACGAGATGAATATTATGCAAAATTTGTAAAAATGTTATTATATCCAATTGTCGTCACAATAAATGATTGCAAATATATGCAATAATTTCAAATATTTAACGTCATACATAAATAACAATAGAAAACAAAAATATTAAAATTAACCATGCTGATATGTGAAATCATATATATGTTGGCCGATGATTTGCTTTTTTCTCTTTTGATACCGATTTCTGTGTATCCCAAATCTAGATCACCAATATTCTTAACAATCTATATGTTATTGTTCAACAGTCCATTTACCTGGGGAACACACAAGTCAAAATCACCATATTGGATTTTAAACAAATGGCTCAAATGATTTGTAATTGTAGTGGAATCAACTCCAATCAAATTTAAAGCCACGTTATATTCAAATTTCAATTCTGGACGCAGTTAGTGGAAGCCAAATATAAAATACATTAAACAATAGAATATAAATACTCAATTTATATGCAAAATATACCTTTCCGATAAATCATCAACCTTTGACTTATCCTCCAAGTATTCAAGCAAAGTTCTAAGGTTCTGATTGCTCCTTATGTCCATCGTTTAGTGTAAAGCTCGTGAATGTAAAACTATGATATGAACATTACCAAAAAAATCATGTCATAGTATGACATAAAATAGAACCCTTCATTGTGGAGCAGTCAATAAGAATTACTTAAACACTATTAACCAAATAGGGTGTACACCAAACATACAATAAGTTTGAACCACTTGCGAAGTTAAAAAAAAAAAGCTATTAATATCACGTGAAATAAAATTCAAATGGCGACTCAATCAACTTTAGCCAATCAGTACACTATATTTTGTAAAATAATATCCATAACTAAGAATCATCCATAAAAATAGAAAACTAACTCAAGACAAAAAAAATCATAAGAAATTATAAATTAGAGCTGCTTAATATAAAAGAGAAGAAAAATTATAATATAATGCTAAAATATATGTGTTTAATAATCGAATAAAATACCTTGAACTTCCTGGTTGCAATCTATAACATATTTAAATGATTAGAATTATAAGAAATAATATATAATATTTAAAATCAAGCACTGAAAAAGAATACTTACAAATTTAATTGAAGGAAAACTATTGTAAATTGTTGAATGCATTTTTCTGTAGACAACACTAATAGTTGAATTGGTAGTATTCCCATCTTTGTCACAAATTAAAAACTTCAACCCTTGCCAACTTGTAACCCACGACACTACCACATACAATTGTCCATGAGTGAAAACGGGTTTTATTAAGAGAATACCAATAGTTGACAGCGACTATTCCTGACTTTATTAATAGTCATTGCATAAGAAACCATTGGTGAATTGTCTTCTTTGGAATGTAAACGGAAGTCTGATTTCAGATGGAGTCAAAGCCATCTTTGGAATAAAATTTTTATCACTGGTATTTGTTCCAGATAAATTTTTTGCTTCAAGAATGTGATCTCCAAGTTTAGTAATTATTAATCTCGTACCATTACACAATCTAGGCAAAGGATCAATGTTCTGTTAGAAATTGTAGACAATATGCACAGCGGAAATAAAAACTACAATTTCTATACCATGATCAAACTTGCTATTTGATGCAATTCGTGATCAGAAAATTACATAGAATGAAGCAATAAATTCGACGATATATATGATCATACCACATCTATCCAAGCGTCCAGCCTTTAACCGTAATCCACACAACAAGAACAATCCAAGAACACAAACTTTTTGTAGTGGGGATTTGGGTTTCTGTATTACCTTGTGCTAGCAAATTAACACAGAATGTGCGTGTGAAAGTTGTGGTAACCTAAGACCCTAAAGCGCTCTATTTATAGATTTCTTACGAAACCCTAGCACAACCCTAATCAGATTAGAATTCTAGAGCCCATGCACAGTCGAACCCAATTAATCTTATTAATTAAATCAGTCCATCATGTACAAACCCGGTCCAACAACTGGCCCTTGTACATTAATTCTTACAATTTCCTACTTGGACAAGGTCTAATTTTAAGACTCCGCTTCTTGCCTTTTGTGTATGCTCCCACTCATAATGGCAAATATCATGATACTATTATTCTAATCCAATTAGAATAAGACAAACTAAAATCTCTATTTTAATTTATCATTGATTCATCTAAATCAATAAGTTCATGACGCCATCCAAGATTGACATCTGGTAACGTGTCAAGGCAATCCATGTAAGGAGATGTCATGTGGAATGACAAGACCTTTCCATGTATGGCTACCATGGAAATATAATCCCTTCATCAATATAACTCAATTGGTTAAGAGATATAGATAAGCGTCAATCTCATTTCAACCAATTATGTTATTCGCACAGACTAGACGTTGATGAACTTATGATTATGATTGAAACTCCTTTCAACTTATAATCACACCTTGGCCAAGGAATTTCCATCAACTCAAGTAGAGAAACGCAGATCATAGTCTTCTAATATCCAAGAGTGATGAATCCTCATCTTGAATACTCACAACCTCCATGCAACTTTCATTATACCTGTATGACATTTTCCTGGTAACTCATGGCTAGAGTCTCATCTAATGTCTGCCTAAGCATAACAATCATTACATAAGATTCTATGATATCCTCAAGTCAAAGGACCAATTCCACAACCGTTCATTAGATATCAACCACTGACACTAGGATAATATCCATGTGGTATCTCTAGACGGGTCATCCAATTCTTGTTCTACTAACAAAGCATCTACGTGTTCATTTGAATGTCCAACATTCTAACTTTTGAGATCAGTTACTTTCTTAATAAGAAAGAATGTATCACATGCTTGTCTATCCGCAACAACAGTATCTCACAATCACAATCACAACATGCATCTCACAATCACAACTCATTATGATTAATAAGTTATTCTGGTCTTATTCTATGGACTCTATTATTTTAAACGATAAGATAATAATACTTATGAAAATAATAGACCTGCCATTAAAATGCATCCATTAATTAGTGTTTATACTCAAAATGTCTTACAAAATAGTATAATACCAAAATTCATAGATCCAGTCATTCGTGTATCTAATACCCATAGACATAGCATGACTATCATACTTGTCATGTGACAATGGCTTTGTTAATGCATCTACAACATTATCATCTGTAAGGGCTCTTTCTATCTTTATGTCATTCCTTTGTACAATCTCCCTAATGAGATGATATCGCTTTAATACATCCTTGGACCGTTGATGAGACATGGGTTCCTTGGCTTATGCCATTGTTATCACAATATAAAGATATTAAGTTAAAAATGCTAGGAATTACAACTCAAAGTTCAGCAACGAACTTCTTGTTCCAGACTTCTTTCTTCACTACTTCTAAAGCAACTATGTATTCGACTTCCATTTTTGAATCAGAGGTCATTGCTTGTTTGGAACTTTTCCAACTCACGGTACCGCCATTAAGAGTAAACACATAACTTGATTGGGATTTACAATAATCTTTATTAGGCTGAAAACTAGCATCACTATACCTTTGATCTCTTAGTTCATCGTTATTTCCTCCATATATTAAGAACACATCCTTAGTTCTTCTCAAGTATTTAGGAATGTTCTTAACCGCTATCCAATGTTTCTCTCTAGGGTTTGGTTGGAACCTGCTTGTGACACTCAAAGTATAAGAAACATCTGGTCTTGTACATAGCATTGCTTACATAATAGATTCTATTGCTGAAGCATAAGGAATCATATCCATGCGATCTCTCTCAGCCTGTGTCTTTGGACACATATCCTTTGATAGATTAATCCCTTGCCCTATCGGATAGAGTCTTCTTTTAGGCTCTTCCATTTTAAATCTTCTCAAGATTTTGTCTATGTTCATGGATTAGGTTAGGCCGAGCAGTCTTTTAGATCTATCTCTATAGATATTAATCCCAAGAACATATACTGCCTCTCCCAAGTCCTTCATGGAGAAGTTAGTTGACAACCAGAATTCTACTAGTTTCAGCATGAGGATGTCATTTCCTAATAGTAGTATGTCATCTACATACAAAATTAGAAACATGACTTTACTCCTACTAGTTTTCTTGTACACACCTAGCTCATCTTCATTTTTGATAAAATCGAACTTTTTTATGGTCTCATTGAAATGAAGATTCCAGCTCATAAAGGCTTAGTCCATATATAGACCTTTGCAGCTTACATACTTTATTTGGCTCATTGGATTCAAAACCTTTAGGTTGTGTCATGTACACATCCTCACTAAGATTTCCGTTGAGGAATGCAGTTTTGACATCCATCTGCCAAATCTCATAGTCATGATATGTTGCTATTGCAAGCAGAATCCGAATTGACTTAGATATGGATACCGGTGAAAAAGGTTCATCAAAGTCAACTCCTTGTCTTTGATATAACCTTTTGCCACCAATCTAGCCTTGTAAGTCTGAACTTTGCCATTTATGTTGATCGCTTTCTTGTAAACCGATTTACAATATATAGGTTTCATCCCTTTAGGCAGATCAACTAAGGTCCAAACCTTATTTTCATATATGGAGTTCATTTCAGATTCCATGGCTCCTTGCCATCTCTTTGAGTCAACGCTTGACTTTGTTTCTACGTAGGTTGTAGGTTCATCTTCCTCAATTAACAATGTTTCATTGGTGATTATCAGATCATATGTTTGAGGAGGATGTATAACTCTATTCGATTTATGCATCGGAGCTGGCATGTCTTTAGGAGCTGATGTTTCCTTATCGCCAGTTTCTGCCTCATCTAATCAAGGCTCAACTCTTGACTCATCTAATCGGTTTACTTCTTCTGTGGTTTCTTGAACCTCTTCAAGATCTACTTTACTTCCACTGTTTTCTCTTAGAATAAATTCTTTTTCTAAGAATATATCGTGTCTTGACACAATGACTTTCATGGTGTCACGATTGTAAAAGTAATATCCAACCTTTTCCTTTGGATATCCCAGAAAGAAGTATTTATCTGATTTAGCATCATGCTTATATGATTTAGTACACTTCACATAAGCATCACAACCCCAAATTTTCATATATAACAGATTTAGTCTTTTACCAGTCCAGAACTCACATGGAGTTTGATTAATCGATTTAGATGGAACATGGTTCAGTGTGTAACAAGTAGTATTGATTGCATATCCGTAAAATGATTTTGGGAGAATTGCTTGTCTCATCATTGATTGCACCATATCTAATAGCGTGCAATTTTTCTTTTCAGATACAACATTGTGCTATGGTGTATGTGGTGGAGTCTATTGCGAGAGAATCTCATTCTCTTTTAGATAATCTAAAAACTCACCCTTCATATATTCTCCACCTCGATTAGATCTCAGTATTAGAATACTTTTCTGGTTTGCTTTTCCATCTTCTGCTTGAATTCCTTGAACTTATCAAGAGCTTCATGCTCAAACTTAATCATGTATACAAAACCATATATGGAATGATCATCAGTAAATGTGATGAAGTAGGAAAAGCCCCCTCTAGCATTAATAGACATTGGCCCACATACATCTGTATGTACGAGTGCTAGTAAGTTTGTAGCTCTTTCTCCTTTTCTAATAAAGGGAGATTTGGTCATATTGCCTAGGAGCATGCTTCGCATCTATGGAATGATTCATAATCACTTGAGTCTAAGTATCAATCCTTATGCAACTTGGTGATTCATTTTTCGTTTATCTGACTAAGTCTGCAATGCCAAAGGTATGAGTTGTTAACATGATTGTCAATTTTAGGCCTTTTGCATTCTATATTCATTATAGGATGCTTCAAATATAGAATGTAAATGCCACTAAACAAATTCCCACAACCGTAAAGCACATATTATAAAGATATAAAGAACCATGTTTATTCTTAATATCAACAAAAATGTCCAAACACGAAATGGAAATAACGTTTTTAGTAATAGTAGGAACATAATAGCAGTTTTTTAATTCCAAAACAAGGCCCGAGGGAAATGATAAATAATATGTTCCTACGGCTAACGCAACAACTTCTGCTCCATTCCCAACACGTAGGTCCACTTCACCCCTTCGCAATGGTCTACTATTCTTTAGCCCCTACATATTTGTATAGATATGAGATCCACATCTAGTATCTAATACCCAAGGAGCTGAAGAAGTAGTCATATTAACCTTGATAAAATAATTACCTAAAGTAGAAGTCTCAACAGACTTCTTCCCCTTTAAGGTAGAGAGGTAAGCCTTGCAATTCCTCCTCCAATGCCCTTTGCCTCCATAATGGTAACATGTAGCATCGGCCTAAGATTTGTTCTTATCATGTTTAAGTATTTTCCCAGCGTCTTTGGCTCTTTTGGAACCTTATTTAAATGTCTGTTTAGACTTCCTCTTAGTGCCATTTGAGGAGTCAATAGGCAAGACTTGCCCCTGTACTTTATTCACATTGGGCTCAACCGTCTTCAACATATTTAACAGCTCCAGGAGGGTACACTGAATCTTATTCATATTGAAGTTCATAATGAACTGCGAATAGCTATCAGGTAGTGACTGAAGAACCAAGTCAATACTTAGTTCATGGTCCATGGCCACACCTAATTGGCCTAATTTTTCAATGTAGCCAGTCATCTTCAGTATATAAGCACTAACTGAAGAATCTTCTGCCATCACAGCCCTGAAGAGCTTTTTGGGTGTTTCATACCATTCATTGCAAGACTGTTCATCATACAACTTTTTGAGATGACTATCATAGTATAAGCATCCATACCCTCTTATTGCTTTTGTAACTCATGGGACATAGCTGCAGTCACACATGTTGCAATATTATCGTCATCCATATGACGATTGTATGCCTCCACCTGTTCCGGAATAGCTTCCTTATTAGGAATTTCCGATATCGACTGTTAAAAAACATATGTAATTTTTTCATACCTGAGAACTATTCACAGATTGCGATGCTAATGTAGAAAATTTTACCTGGTGAGCTTGTTGGCATCAAGTATGCCTCTCAAGTTAATGTGATTATCTCATTATTCAATAAACTGAAATGACAAAATATAGAACAATTAATGAATGTAATAAATTAATTTAACATAGACTTTTATTAAATTAATTAAACTCTCACTGAATTAAGGATCCCCTTAACATTAATTAAAAAGACCCTTTTCATTTTTCAACGGGCTAGGACCTTGTCCGCTTTACTAAAACCTTGAGTTACTCAATAAGCCCTAATAAAATATTCAGGTAGATACTTTATCAATCACATCTCTATCATCAAGTAGATAAATCGCATACATCTTATGTATTTACTTGACATGCCCCTAAAATCTTATTTCCTTGAGTCACTTAACAAGAAATAAAACTTTTGTTAAATTCAACCCACTATTCAGAAACATCATATGTTTCATAGTGATAAACATGTTCACGAGCGAGCCTTGAGTTACTCAACAAACTAACACTGATAATGAACTTTGGGTTTTCACTATAATAGTAGACGGCAAGTATTAATAATTAATATGAATTTAATATTTTATAGGGGACCAGTCTCATCACATCACAATTATGTATTAAAATAACATCACACATGCAATCATCAATACATAATAAATACGGGTAGATGATTATGGACTGCATCTATCTAGCCTTCTCGAGCCATGAAGAAGACTAGTCGGTCAATTCCTAGGGGACATTGCATTCAATCATCGAATGCTAGGGGACATTTTGTGCTCCAACATGTATCCTATACTAGTTGTCTTCTTATGGACTATCTCCAAACTGAATCCTATGATAGTTGGCACATTCGTAGAAATCTGGACATTTAGGCCCAAAATAAAGTATAAAACAATTAGCTCGTAGGCCCAACTGAATTAAATAACCAGCTCCAAGGCCCCAACAAGAATGACATAAAATAATTAACCATACATTCAATCAATCGCATGGGTCGAGTCCATAATCATCCACGAACATTCACAATATTTAATATTAATGAACACATCAATTTCTAGTTTTTTTGGTAATTGACAGTAGGTATCTAAACACTTTAGACAAATAAGACTAAACCAATCAAGAAATAAATAAATTAATCAATTTCATATTAATAAAATATCATGATTAATCCAATTAATCAATCAATTTTATTAACTATGTCAAAGTCATACTTTGATATAAAAGTTTTGGAAAGACTTAAGGTTTAGAATCACATTTTAAATTAAGTCAAAATTTAACTTTTATCCAAACAAATAGCTTTTGGCAAAAACAAATTTTATAAAATTTAAATTTTGACCCAATTAATAAAGACTAAAATTTTACAGAATTTTTAAGTTGAAATTCAAAACCCAAAGACTAATTTGTCAAATCAGTAAAAGATGAGACTGATTCTAAAATTTCAAAAACTTCATGGACCAATCTCTGAGTTTCCAAACTTAAGGGACTGCCCTTGCAATTTTTGAAATTGCATAGCTTCTCTTAATACTTCTTAAACAAGGGGGCTTGTTGTGCAAGTTTAGAAATTGCACAGCATCCCCATCCCCAAAAAATTCAATAGCGGCTAGGGTTCCAAACCCTAGTTGTTGCCACTAACGGGGCAGGCAGGCGCTGCTACTTATTGCGACGCGTCTGCAGGCAGAAAGCGCTGCTCCAGAAGAAGCATCTGGTGCTGCAGCAAATAGCAGCAAGCTGCTACTATTCACAATATCCTTCTCCCACTGCTGCTACAGAATTGCGAAACTGTTGTAGTTACAGAGGCAGTCTGGCCTCTGCAACCGCCGTGCTGCACCCCCAAAATTGCCTCTACAGTAGTAGTCGATACCCCTTTTTTTCCTTCAAATCATATTTGAAAAGAAATTATTTCACAAACAATACATGTCAATTACCCAAATCAAATTGATATCAACATGCAGTAGCAGTTATTGTCATGTTATACAAATAATAACGAAATCCAACCAGAAGCAACCTGGCTCTAATACCACAGTTAGAAATTGTAAACAGCATGCATAGTGGAAATAAAAGCTACAATTCCTATAACATGATCAAACTTTCTTTTAGATGGAATTCGTGATCAAAAAACTGCCTAGAACAAAGCAGTAACTTCGACGATATATCTGATCACACCACAGCTGTCTAAGCGTCCAACCTCTAATAGTAATCCACACAATAAGAACAATCCAAGAACACAAAATTTTTGAAGTGGGGATTAGGGTTTCTGTATTATCTTGTGCTAGTAGGTTAACACAGAATGTGCATGTGAATATCGTAGTAACCCAAGACAGTAAAACGCTCTATTTATAGATTTTCTATGAAACCCGAGAGCAATCCTAATCAGATTAGGATTCCAGAACCCATGCATGGTTCGACCCAAGTAATCTTATTAATTGAAGTGGTCCATCATGTACAAACTTGGTCCAACAATTGGGCCTTGTATATTAATTCCTACGTGTTCCACATCAGCATAATAGAAACCCCAAACTTTAACTTTAACTCATGACTTGGAACTAATTTTTTTGGGCGATTTTTGGAGACAAAAATTGCCCATGGCGGCTCCTCTCACCACGGTCGATTCGGCCCCCATACTTTGGGGAACCATCACCGGCCTATCCCCCAAGATGAGGCACACCCAGCCACCGCCTTCCTACCACCTTTCGCTGATCAAAACCCCCCAGAAAATCCCAAACCTCCACCACACCGTAACTCCCCTATTCCGGCCAGTTTACTACCAAAAAAGTCCCCCACAGGTTGCCTCTCAGCCCCCAAAACAGATGTGGAGGATCTTCAACGGAGTTTCTTGAATTGACATCCAATTTTGAGCCTCCAAGACCAAAAATAAAAAATTCTTCATCCGGGCATGATTTGGATCATTTGAAGGATGGAATAGCTTCTACACTGCCTGGATAACATACTTCAATGATTGGATTGGGTCGAAATCAAGCTAATCCGAAACCCCCAATTCCAAAGTCTTCAACTAGGGTTTCAACCGATTCGAGGCATTTCAGGATAGAATTAGGCTTTGCTCCAGAAGGGAAAAATGCTCAGAAGGCCGAAAAGAGGGGGCAGTGCCAGTATGTGACTGAAAACCCAAGCACCCCACACACGGCCCCCACCGCCCTGCCTTCCCCAGAACTGCCCCTACCCCTAGGAGGTCCACCCTGGTGTTGTTGCTGGCCGTACGTATGCTTCTGCTGTTTCTTCTGGCTCGGGTTTGTCTGTTGGTCAACATATTGCGAAGAAGTCTTTCCAGTAGATATTTGGGAATGCTTCAGCTCTACTGGCGCCACTTGTGCGCCGGGCCGCTCATGTTTATTGTAGGGAGCCGGCTTTTTCCATTAGAGAAGAGGAGGAAGCTGTTTTGACTGAGCCTTTTCAGTATACGTTAATTGGTAAGTTTCCTTTTGACAAGCCTAGTAGGCTTCTGTGCATAGTTGCTTGGAGCAGTTTGGTTTTGTTAGTTGCTATACTGTGGGTTTGCTTGACATTTCACATATTTTGATGCACTTTAATTCCGAGGATGATTGTACACGTTTATTTTCGAGGTATGAATGGTTTGTTGCTGGATGTCGTATGCGTGTCTTGAAATGGACTTCTGATTTTCATCCTGATTGTGAGACTCTTATTGCCCCTGTGTGGATTTCATTTCCTTTATTACCTGAGATTTGAGGGCAAAGAAGTGTTTGTATGCTTTGGCTCGAGTTGTTGGAGCTCCGTTGCGTATTGATGAGGCTACAGCTGACTTAGTACGTCCTAGTGAGGCTCGGGTCTTAGTTGAAGTGAATTTGGAGCACAAGCTCCCTGATAGGGTGTGGAATGACAGAGGACCTGTACGTAGTTTTTGGCAGTCTATTGTTTATGAGTAGTTGCCTTTGTTCTGTACTCAGTGCAGAAACTTGAGGCATGCTGGGGGTTCTTGTAGATTTGACCCTGCTACGCCCCCCCTCTGCCTCCTCCTCAGGGTCCACCTTCAGCCCCCGCCCCTGCCCCCGCCACCACCGACGTGTGCTCTTCCGATCTGGAAGGCGGTTGTTTCCGCGCCAGCTAGACAGCGGGTTCCTCTGACTGGGACCAAGGGTCAGACATATTCTGTTGCGCAGGCCCCACATGTTATCTCAGTCACTCCGCCTTCAGTTGCCCCTATTGACTCTTCTCCACCAATGAGTACTTTTGCTTTGCCTCTATTTCTGTTTCTGCTGGTTTGGTTGAGTCTGGTGTATCTGGAGTTAGTACTAGTATGTCTCCGGTTGTGTCTTCTTTTGTTGCATCTCATGTTGTGCCGGTGGCTCCTCCTAGTCTTTCATTTGCTTAAGTTTTGGTTTTTGCTACCCCTGTGCCTGTAGTTAGTCCTTCACCTTCTACTAGTGTGCGTAATGTGGGTTTGTTGGCTTCAGGAGGTCGGCATCTCCCTAGGGTGAGTAGTTCTATCAGTTTAGTTGCTCTTTGTGGTTCTAGGACTAATACTTGTGTGACCCCGGTTATGTCTACTACTGTTGATTCTCGTGTGGTACCAGTGGTTCACCCTAGTGCTTTGCCTCCTCGGATCACTATGGATATGGTTCAGAAGCTCTTCGATGAGTACCAGAAACACCCTCCTGGGATAAGTATAGAGATATGTTGCAGGGTATCTTGGACTGTGAGCGTTTGCAGGATTTGATGCTCAATATGTTTAACATGCATGACTTGACGGTTGGAAAGAAGTTGAAGAGAGCTACAGAGGACATCTTACAGGCTATTGAGGTTACCACTGGACTCTCTGTCACGGCTCATTCTTCCTCTAAGAAGAAGGCAACATCTTCTGGTTCTGTTGGATCAGCGACTTCAGTTAGTCAGCGGCCTGGCCCTGGGGATAGGGTGCAGGCTAATATTGTCTCAGATATAGATGCTATTGGTTTCTGTCAGTTGAACACTATGGCATCCCCGCCTTCTCTCAGTGGTTCTTCTATTTATTACATGTATGACACTTGGGAGGAGGATACGAACCCCCAGTT
>CAVNYN010219492.1:0-97455 GCA_963692815.1 Nyctanthes arbor-tristis
TCTCTAAACTTTTGGAAATGAACTTTATTGTGCCTTTAATATATATGATATTGTGAAATTGATTACCAAAATGCTATTATAGAATTCTTGAGAATTCTTCTTTCATTTGGAAAGTTTATGAAGTTGAGATTGTGACATTTGAGAATTTTCATAGATATGATTTATTTCTTCAAATGATAAATGATTGAAAATTTCCCCCTGAAATATGCTATGCTTCCATTTCACAAAAACTTACAATGTTTCATAATGAATGCATTTCTATGAAATTTCAAAGGTAGATGTTTCTTAGAAAAGTCATGTGGATTTTCCTTAGAAAAGTTTATGTAGAGTTATGCAAACAGAATGCCTATGATTTTTATATGAAATGACGCCACATGATTTTCAGATAAATGTTTGATTTGAAACATGATTTATGATGTATGAAAACCCCTAAATTTGTATCCAATGTTATGCATATGCCGCCTACGGGCGAAGGGGCCATACCGCCTATAGGCGAAGGGGCCTATGGCTCAAGATGACCAAATGAACGCCGCCCAGGCGAATGGGCCTATGTGCTAGCTATGGCTCAAGCTGGTTGTTGTGCCGCATAGGGCGAAGGGGTCATACAGTACGTATGGCCTAAGCTAATGTCTACGCTCGTATAACTTGATGTTATGATCATGAGATGTTGGATACTCTTTGGGGAAAATTCTATGATGATCTGGAAATGAAATGATTTTTATGATGTTTCTAATACATTTTATAATGAATATTAAATGAGAAGATGTTCACAATGTGTTTTAACAGGCAATGATTTTATCCATGTTGCTGTTATGCTAAGATTACAGTTTTCAGATTATGAAATTCTCTAATTGACTTTTTCATCTTATTCGCGATTTTTCAAAGGATATAACGTGATTTCTCAAGGCAAATTTATTTAAAAACTCTACTCACTGAGTTTATTTTCTCACATGTTTTCCAAATGATTTTCTTTTTCAGGTAGCAACTGGAGTTTGGGTAACACATTATGGCCGAGCCTGCTATTCCGAAAGTTTGAGCCACCACTAGCTAAATGAATTTATCATAGGATATTAATCACTATGATTTGTAGGCTTAACATTGTTTAGTTACTAGTGCACATTGGGAATCCCGTGTAAGTCATACTTGGTTTAGTATAATTTTTCATATATGAAGCATTGTTACTGGTGATGGTGGGAATTACTACATTGTGAAGTGTATTTGGGTTGATGTTGGGTGTTATACAGGTTGGTTGTTAACAAACTAGAGGAGATGCTGTCGAAATTTTTCTAAAATAAATAGTATATTCACAACCCTTGACGGTAAATTCTAACTTTAGTTGGGATTTATTGTCGGCGCACGTCACACTTTAAGTAAGTTAGAGGCACTTGGGGTGGGGCGTGTCAGTTATGATGATATAATAAGTGGGACTATTGTGATATTTTAAAGTAAAATCTTTTAGTATAATTATGTTTGTAAAAAGAAGAATTTTATCTCTATGTATCTTTCTTTCTAATACTATATTAATGTAGTTATGGATTTAGATACTTTAAATAAAGTTGAGTTCTACTTTGTATTTGCTAATTGTCCTTTTATCAAAAGGAAACGAGAAGAAATAATGTCTTAGTAATTTTATATTTTTGTACAAATAGTTCAACCAAGAAGCAATTTCATAAAATTTCTCGGTTTTCTAAGTAGTCTCAATAGCGTATCTACACTTGTTTCTTAATTGATTATCTAACTAAAGTGTAGTCTTTGTACCTACAGAGTTGAAGTCTCTGTACCTTAATTACAAATATGTTTCCTTATCCAAACCTTGGGGAAAAAAAAAAGAATTCAAGTTGAAGTCACATTTGTAAACTAACTCTTTTAGTAAGTCATAATGGTTTATACTTCTATTTTAATTGCGAGAAAAAAATTTATCGGCTTATTTATTTATTGTTAATTTATCAAATGACATAAACACTAGAAGATATAAGAAATATGTACTGACAAGTTGGTATCAGAGCAAAACGTTCCTACTAGTGGAGGTATGACATCTCGAGGACTCTCCAAGGCATGTAAGTTCCAATTTTGTTATGTGATCTTTGCTAATTTAGTATAGTATTTCAATATACTCAAATTAGGGAAAAATCTAAATTTTGGGGCAACTTTAGATATATAATCCTAAAACCAGAAGCAAGATGTGCATAGAACATATTCAAAAAATGTTCAAAGTACTCCAAAAAACTAAGACATAAAAGTTTCTTTATAAACTTAAGTAATCTACCCAAACAAGAAATTGAACAACCATAGCACATGGATGATTACATTATAGGTTAAAAGTGTGAAAACTAAAAGCGTTTCATATTCAAAAAATAATAAGATGGTTACAAAGATGACTATTTATAACAAAATAGACAAACCCTAAATTGTAACCCTAATAAGCTAAAATACCAAAAATACCTATAGCAAAGATATTTAACTTAATAATACTTCTAACACCCCCCATCAAACTCATGATGGTCATCATCAAGAGTTTGCCAAGAAGCAAAACAAAACTACTAGTTTTCGTCACTTCATCTCCAAGCAGGGCTGAGGCGGGTCATGCAATATATGAGTTCAACTTGACAACTCTTCATCACAATGAGAACGAACAACCATCCAAGTGCATAGTCTTCGTAATTGTGATTTATGGAAAGAGATCCAAACCCAACAATCAATTCCATATATACTAGATACCAAAATTGAGAAATAAGAAGAGAGGCAAATTCCAATTCTAGATATCAACTGGACCAAATTAGAGAGACTATTTCCAAGAGAAAACCAAATTCCAATTCTAGATATCAACTAGACCAAACTAGAGAGACAATTCCAAATATATGAATAGTAATTCACATCAGGTTCCACCTCAAATTAACCACAAATAAAATCACTCTTAATCATATATAATGTACAAACTGGATACCCTTTACTGCCACCAGAAAGCAAACAAAAACCCCATTACCCACTATCCCAAGAAACCCCCCAATCAAAGAAATCAAAGACAATAACGGAAATAAACAAAAAAAAGGACTTTGCCAGACGAGCGGCCAATGCCGCTAGCTGGAGAACGGAAGCAACGATAGACCTAGCCCAAAATCGAGATCGGAAGAGCGTCGTGTAGAAAACTAAAAGGGTTTCATATATTCAATCATAATAATAAGATGGTTACAAAGATGACTATTTATAACAAAATAGAAAAATCCTAAATTGTAACCCTAATAAGCTAAAATACCAAAAATATCCATAACAAAGATATTTAACTTAATAATACTTATAACAAAAAGTTCTTGTTAAATGCAAAACGTTGAAAAAAACATGTGTAGTGAAAATTGATATACTTGTCCCCATGTTTGGGCGAGATTATTAAGTTGATTGGTGGAGTTTTAAGGACTATGTAGTACTAATAAATAAAACTTATGTATTGTAGTATGGATTGTAACATTAGCTACAAAGTTAGAAGCTATGAACTAGTGCAGTAATTGGTGGTATGTAAAACGAGAAGTATTTTCGAAAGGTATGTTGTAGTACTTTCTATTTTGCTATGATTTTGTTATGTGAAAATGAAGGGTGGGTAATCAATTTACTATGAGTTATGTGATTTAATGATTTAAGCAAAATAAATAAAAGGGGGCATTGAAACAAGAAATAAGTGAAGTGCGACTTATGTTAACAAAATGTCCTTAAAAAATAGAATGAAGTCTTGAGGCCTAATAACTCAGTACTTGACACTCACATATGAAGCTATTAATTTATGTTAAAAGTACCTAATTTTAGTGAAGTTTTGGGTTACTAGCATTCTGAAGTATCAATAGTAGATTACAAACTAATTGTATTGTTGAGACAGAATGTTGAGACCTTAATGTTTTAGGCTTTGATGCCTATGGATATCTTTTAAACAGAGTCTTGACACTTCAGATAGCATGGTATTAGCACTTCACCATTTTATTCTCGACTTGTTAGATGAGTTAGATGATTGATTACCAATAAGAGCAATTCTAATGCAGAATATCTTTCTTGAAATCAATGTCATGAATAAACCAAGATACTTTGCATGAACCTAAACGGTCTATGATTTAAGCAATGGAGTCTTGAAAGTTGATTAGTTCATTTTATTTGAATGGGTTGAAATGGTCGAGGATAATACCTCTGCGTCACTGGAACGTATGAGTCGTCTTGTTAGAGAACAAGCGAGTCAGATTAATCGGTTAATTAATAATAATAGTATTGAAATGCAAATGGTGAGTCAAGCCAAGCAAGAAAAGAAAAAGAAATGGCAATCGATCAATTTCGTAAATTCCATCCCTCTATATTCAAAGATGCAAAAGACCCTATTGATGCTGAAAACTAGATACGAACCAGGGAAAGAATATTCATTTATGCTCATATCCTTGAGTCAGAAAAGGTGAACATGCTAAGAGGTAGTGCTGGCTATTGGTAGGATACTTTAGTTAACATTGGTGAAACATGAAAAATTAGTTGGAAAGAATTTTGTGAAAATTTTCGATATAAATATTTCTCTTCCAATACTAAAAACCAAAAGTTAAATGAATTTATCTAACTTTACCAAGGCCCAATGTCTGTTGCTGATTATATTAAGAAGTTTGAGGAGGTTTCTTGATTTGCAACCCATATGATTGGGACAGTTGAACTTAAAATAAATCGTTTTATTAAGGGTTGAAGGCCAGAATTAAGAATAGATATATTAATGGATGGAATATGAGATGTGACTTTTTCAAAAATCCTTGATTGAGCTCTAACTGCAGAACAAGCCAAAGAAACAATTAAGAAAGTGCAGGACCTAAAAATTGGAGATTAGAGCTAAAAATTCTAGAAAATTTCAAGAAAACCAAAATAGTCCAAAGTCGCAACCCTCAGAAAAGAAAAGTAACACAAACACTAGGCCTAATGAAATGACACATCCTACATGTCAAACTTGCAGGATACGACACTGCCGATGAAAGTTACGATAATGTTTTCAATGTGGAAAAGAAGGGCATTTAATTAAACATTGTCTTGAAGAAAATAAGATCCAATCCCCTCAAGCTAAAAGAGCTTTTACCATGACCAGTTTTAAAGTTGTAAATGACGATCATGCCATTGCAGCTATAGTTTATCTTTAAAAACATAGTTGCATATACAGTACTTGTCCTAAGGAAACTTCTAAGATAATCACTACTATAAAAAAGCATAATAAGCGTCGGTTGTAATGATGAATACACGTCGTGACGCAAATGCTTATGCAGGAGACGCCCATTCTCAAAGTATATGCGTCGGTTGTTGGCCGACGCCTAAAGTTAACAATAGGCGTCAGTTGTTAGTGTACAACCATCGCCTAAAGTCAACAATAGTCGTCTGTTGTTAGTGTACAACCGATGCCTAAAGTCTACTTTAAAAAAATTAAATCAAATAAAGAATAGGCGTCGGTTGTTACCATACAACCGACGCCTATTCTCTTTTTTTTTTTTTTTGTTCGTTGAATCTCAGCAAGAATAATAATCACACTTATTCTTCTGAATGAGGTATTCTAATATTTTTATCCGTGCAATAATAGGATGTGGAAGAAAAATAGAAAATGTTCAACAAGTTTCAACTTAAAAAAATGACACAATGGCTTTAAAGAAAAATATATTTCGCATCTAAATGACACACTTCTAAAACTTTTGATTTCTGATTCATCTTCAAAGGAAACTAAACTTAAATCGAATAACAAAACCTTTTGCAATAAATCACACACTTCTAGCTTGTTTCTCCAGCTTGAACTTCTCATGGTAGTTCTAGATGAACAAATCAGCCACTAATTGATTTCGTTGCTGGGATTCTCCACATCGCCGGCACCCTTCTCCTCAACGTCGAGTAGAATGAAAGCTTCAAGTAGGGCTTTCATTTTCATAGAGCTAAAGGATGAGGAAGAAGAAGTAGTACTTTCCATAGAGAAAACATGAAGAGAGTTGAGGGTTTTGAAAGATGAAGAGCCAGCCATATATTTTACGCGTTTTGTAAATAAGGAGATTTTATAGAAAAATGCACCACTATAGGCGTCGGTTCCTCCATAGAACCGACGCCTATAGTTTGAAATTCAAATTTCATGAAATTTTGAAAAGCAATATTAAAATTTTAATATTGCTTTTCAAAATTTCATGAAATTTGAATTTCAAACTATAGGCGTCGGTTCCTTGACGCCTATAGTGAAAATATAATTTTTATATATATTTTTTTTTTAAAATTATGAATTTCAAACTATAAGCGCCGGTTCTTATGAAAGAACCGATGCCTATTGTTTGACTATAGGCGTCAGTTCCTTGAAGAACTGACGCCTATTGTTTAGTGGATACTATAGACGTCGGTTTTCTTGCGTAACCGAGGCTTATTGTTTAGCTGAAATTTTTAAAATTGCCACTGCATGTGTTTTGCGCGTCATTTTTCCTAATAACCAATGGGTATGTCTATTTTTTTGCCCAAGTCTGTAGTAGTGAATTGCCGAATGTTTGGACGAAATATAAATATTTTTCTTAAGAATTTATTTTTTAAGAAGATTTTCGAGGAAAAAAATTGGGAAGATAGGAAAAGAAAGAGGGCATGAAGTATAAAAGTTCAAAATCAGTTTAAGTTAATTTCGAGGACGAAATTATTTTAAGGTGATATATTGTAACGACACACCCAAAATCATGATGTAACCTATTGTAGTAAATGAGTATAAATTATAGAATGAAGAAAATCACTACAAGAAAAGGCCCGATTGGCAACAGAAATTTCCGTTACTAAAAGGGTCAATCTCGTGGCTAACAACTTTCAGTAACGGAAAATTATTGGTACTAAACCCCTCTCTGCTTTCATGGTGGGTAATTTAGCCACAAGTTTATATTAGTAATAGAAAAATTTGTTATTAAATAGCAACAGTCCTATTTGCGTTGCTAAACTTGCCACAAACTAACTCCGTCGCTAAAATAGGAACAACATTATATGTTACTAATTAACGACATACATTGTTACTATTCAGTTGCTAATCAACAACATAGCTACTAACTGGTTGATAAATAGCCACTGCATAAGTTGTTACTAATTTGTCACTAAATAACAACGATATTTGTTCGTTACTAATCTGTTTCTAAACGACGGTATATGTTGTTACTAATTCGTGTCTAAATAACAACAAAATTTGTTCGTTACTAATCTGTTTCTAAACGACGACGGTATATGTTGTTAATAATTCGTGTCTGAATAACAACAAAATTTGTTCGTTACTAATCCATTTCCAAACAGCCACGGTATGTGTTGTTACTAATTTGTCTCTAAACAGATCGGAAGAGCGTCGTATGTTCGTTACTAATCTGTATCCAAATGCCTACAATGTATTTCGTTACTTTTCCGTAAATAATTAGCTATAAGCTACATGATATTGCTTTTTGTAAATCCCATTTTTAATTACTTCATTGCCAAACTACCTTAATTTCGTGGCAATTGTTACTCAAATTGTCATTTTCATACATTTCTTCATATCTAATACCAATCACACAAAGGTATTAAAAAAAAAATACTCCAAATAACATTAAATACTAAATATTTTCATTCCATATAACTGTTCAAAAAATTTACAAATCATCATTTTCCACACGAGAACAACAGCAAACAAGTTGCACTATACAAAAGTTGGAATGTTCAACCTACTAGCAAAAGGTAGCAAAGCGTCGTGCTAAGGCAAGGAACTAGAAAGACTAACTTCATAGACACTAACTTCAAGACAAAAGGTGTCATGTTACTAATTCATGTGCAAAAACAATCTCCGGTTATACCTTTGCAAGAGCTAAGTAGATTCAACATTCTAAGAACGTTTTCCTCAAATGCCTTGCGTTTACTTTCTTCTTCTTGTGCCTTCTCTTCCATTTGGCGAAGCAATTCTCCCTTATCACGGGTTAGCTCATCTATCTTTTCACAAGCATTGCGGAAATTCTCCCTCAAAATACTAACTCCATCATCATTAACATCTACCGGAGAAGAGGAAGATGTGCCAATTTTGTGTGTAGTGGGACGACAAATCCCAAGCCCAAACAAACGACGTCGCTTGCTCTGGCCGCCACTTGCTTCACACCATTCTTCCACATCAATTTCCATTTGTGAGGAAACAACTCCACCATACTTTTCTTGGCAATGAATATCATACTTTTCCTAAAAAATGAAAAGCAAAACAAAGTTTATGTTAGAGCCTTATTAGTATATCATAATTGTGAATAAATATGGCAAGAGAAACAAAAAACGAATTAAGGAAAGGAAATAGTGCTTAGAATGAAGAAATTAAATGCACTTACAGAAACCATCCTTGATTTATTGTCAACAAAGTCCCCCGTTCCTTTGTTTCGCTTGTGCGCCCGTTTGAACAACAATTGTGAAGCAATTGGTGGATTGCCTAATGCCTTGCGCTGCATATAGAAACAATAAATAAATAAGTAAACAAACAAAATAAGATCGTATAGATATCTTCTTCAAACCACAATCATTCCAGCCTTCATATTTAAACATGCCCATATAATTCATTGACTGTTGGTTTCTGTCAGCCATCGTCTTTGTTAACTAGAAGCTTCAGATACCATCCTAAGATATTCCCATAGTTATGTGTTTGAAGTTCTTATTTCAATTTTCAACATCAAACTTACAGGAAATAAGTATCAACATTTCCTGTAATCAGAGAATCTTTTGGCTAATTAAATTATGCTTGGGAAAAACTCATGATCTAGTAAATTAAATATGGTATGGCCTAAAATTTTAATATATCTAAAATATAAAAATTTTCTAGCCCATTATCATTACATATATACTTTAAGTCGACTGCCGGCAAACGGGCGAAATCCTACACTTAAGTATGTCCATCTATTATAGTTTCCATTATCTTAGCAATGATCATCACAATGACTAAATTGAAGCAATAACGGAACTTAGAATCCTGAAACTTGCTTCCATAATCCACTAGAGCAACAAAAAGATTCAATGACTGACATCATAACTGAAATACCATGGAAAATTAAAAAATAAAAGTTACTTATTCAGTGAAATTATACTCCCATCTTCCCAGCTGCAATACTATAAGTTTACAACTACTGTTAATCCCCTAGAATGATAGATATGAAGGAATGTACTAATATAAATCATTTAATCAGGGTATTATGGCATGCTGAAGCCTGAAATTGCACTGAAAGAAAAGTAATAACCAACAACTCATAGTCTAATACTAGTCAGATTTTATAAAAATGAGATCCAATTTACATGAAAGAATTTTTGAACATAATACAAGACAAATAAAGTGCCTAACTTAACAAGTCCTATAATGGAACAATTTTTGGACATATAATACAAGACACATCTAGTTCAAACCCAGTAAAAATACTATACATAGAATGAGACCACAATTTAATGAAGTTCAACCCCCCAGATCTCTCACAGGGACAAATTACAGCAAGTACATCAATTTGACAACACAGTTAACATAAGACAGCATAAAAAACTCGCATTATCCCAAGCTTTCATGTCCGCGATTTGAAGAAGTAGACATTGAAATTATTAAATAAAAACCCGTGGACATTTCAGAAAAAATTCAATACTTCATTGACAATATTGTATCAGAACATATTAACTTATTGGAAGAAAAAAACAATACCAGTCGAGCCTTGTGAGCAGCAATTGTTATTGAACCACATGTATTCTTGGTTATAGTTCTAGCCTTCAAGGTCATCCGGTTACCACGACCAAGCTTGGACTTCCTCTTTCACTCTTCATTATTCCAGAATTTATCTATTAACTCATTCCAATGCTCAGGACATAACCATTGTGGTCCATGCCCCTTCCATTTAGTAAGGTCATCTCCTTTCCCAGTTTTTATCCATGCTACCTCTCTAGCTTTAGCAACTATGGAGCGATGTCGATCATTGCATGCGGTGTCCCATGCCCTCCTAACGTCCTGTTCTTTGTTTGCTTGCCAAAAGTATTTTACCTAGTTGAGGAGGAAAACAATATTAGTGCAAGGTATCATATATATGAAGTGAAAATAAGAGAGCAACAAGAGAAGTATGACAAACTTAAATTTTTCCCACAATATATCTTTTGTGGCAACTGGAACAGATTTAAATGTAGGGTAAGGGCCACCCAGAAACGCCTTCAGATTGTAACTCACAGTACGGGATGCTTTGGCCGTGATAAATCTGCACTCATGTAAATTACAAAAGTATTTTAAGTAAGAAACTGTGACAAAATGCACTACAATTGAAATGGAAAATCCAACACTAAAAAAAATTCTACTATCATTGCCTCTTACACAAGAAGTGGTATCCACATAGATTTACTCAAGATTAATAAATTGTTGTCCCTTTCATAAACAAAAGAGCCCATAGTACATACAAATAGATGTGTGCTCTATAGTCAAGATTCACAAGCACATTGTCTTATTGTGGCCTATCTTTTTGCTGCCATTGAAAAAAAAAAAAGTGTATTATATAAAAATAGTATATTGGTACACAAGAGTGGATCTAACGAACACGATTCTCATATTATAATAAGCAACTCCATACATGACACTTAACTTATGTTGTGTAAATTACCTTGGTAATTACATACATCAACAAGTATTGTTACTCTGTTTTCTAAAAAATTAGCCACTTTGTGGGGAAAAGAATTTATATTCACCACCCAACTGACTAAGTGCCCGTGTTTAAGTATAAGGTCAAGTTTTGAAACGTAACACATTCTTACATTTTGCACAGCTTTTGTATTGTATATTTACCCAGAAAATTATACTAGTTTTATAGTGTTGCTCATAGTGGCAACAGTAAAAATCAAAAAGTACACTGACTCTTGTGCCTCTATCTATTTGTTACATCTTAATACAAACCGCAGTGAATGTTGATGCTGATTGAGTTTTTCTTTCAAACTTGAATCATCTTTTTTAAAATTTATTTGCAGATCCACTTTTGTGTATGTTCCTTTTATGTGCTTCTTGAATTCCCTTTCCTACCAACTTAATTTATACAAAATTCAAAGTCATTTATATGAATTAGGTAAAACTATTGTCTGAAAAGAATACGCATACAAGTTGTTAGGTTCCTGCTGGAATTCTGCAGATTTCACCTCAGAAGAGTAAAATATATATATATATATATATATCAGTCAATATAGCCTTGCGGTAGAAATAATATTAGGGCTTTTCATACACACTGAGGTATGGACATTGGAGTACAAAATACTACTAGAAGAAGGAACCCTAAAATCACAAATTTAATGTTAACCTGTATGTATATATGCTTCATGTCAGTAGAAGAATCTCGGAAACCGACCAATTAATCCTACACAAACTACAAGAAGTTCCGAAATACCTGTCATCTCCGACCTCTAAGATGATAAGCCCATTCTCATCTACCTGGACTTGGCACCTTGGTGTAGAGCCCCGTTCCCTGCTGCTGCTTCACTTTCCCCCGCTGATGAATTTTCTTCAGCTTCAGCTTCAGCCTGAGCGTCAGGGATTACGAGGCTCTTCCGATCTCTTGAGTCATCTTCATCTTGCAATCCTTGAACCCTAGGCATAGAGCTCCATCTTGCATTTCTTACCATACTGTAGTTCGAGTGTCAGATTACCAAAATTTCTCTAAAGTATTTGGCCGACGACTTTAAATAAGTGTTAGAGGAGGAGACATAAGAGGGGGATTTCTCCTGGGGGGAAACAGCAGAAACAAGGTAATTCAGCGGGAAAGCCCGCGGGGAAATTTTCAAGCGAAAATTCATTTAGATTCATGCGGGATAGAAGAGAATGGCGGAGGTAATCTTCAAAAACTTTTAGGGATTTTGGTCTCTTCAATTCAACAGTGGGAATTGGGGAACAAGAAGTGAGCTTAAGGGGTGTGTTTGGCTAAGCTTCAAAGTTGATTTAATTAAATACTTATCACAATACTTTATAATATAATATTGCAACTTTGACAATCAATATTGCAGCAGCTTCTTAACTTGTTTTTAAATATTAAAACTATGATCTAACGTTATATGTAGTTGAGTTTACACATTATCTTCTAACATTGACAAGGGGCTTATAAAGATCTTCGCGTTGGTTATTGTACTCATTTTGGCTTGTATTTAATTCTTCTTTAAGATAGATGCATATTCCTCTTATTAACTTTTCATATATAATCAACAGTTAAAATGAGTAGGAAGGTTCTCAAAGTTTTTCAATTCACGTAATGTCGTAACTCAGTCAACATCGTTGATCCATAGATACACTAATTTTTTTAATCATTAATTAATTCGATATAACATCTACCATTATAAGAACGTGTGAGTGGGTGAAGGTGATAAGTGATGCTCACAGATCATTACACGTATTGTGATTTGTTCCATATCCTTTACGATTGCATCTAATTAATTGTAATTTTCTCTTATTAGAATTTGTACAAACTACGGGTACTGTTGTTGAAGCCATTTTTCGAACTCCCATTGAGTTATGCCATGAATCAATGATGACGAGATAATTAGAATTATTATTATGAATCAAATGAACTAGGCATCTTACGAAGGGTCTTTCTCCAAAGACAAATCTGTTTCCATTTGAAAACAGATATGCTGACGTGGAGAAATTACCTGGGCCCCATCCGCTGAAAACACAAGCTCCTCTCCCCCTTCTCTCTGCATTCATTTCAAATTCAATCAGATCTCCCTCATCAGTATATGTCTCAAAGGCCCAGAATTCCACATTCTTCGAAGGAGGTTTTGCTTCCGTTGTTGCCGGATGCACTACTCACCCACTTCATCTGATTAAGGTCCGTATGCAGCTTCAAGGTGAATCAACCAATATTCGGATAAGTAGTCTCGTTTTGCTAAAATTTACTTTCATGATCTTTCTTGCACACAAGAAACGAGATCCAATCACTTTAAACAAATCAATAAGTCGTTTTATTTCACCCATATAACTATTAAGTTTTGATGAGTGAGAGTGTGTGTGTGTCTCTCTCTCTGTATATATATAGTTATTTACTACACAAACCATTATAAAAGTATATATATATAATATCGATTGCTACAATTATAATATACGAGTAGTTCAAAGATGCGTTGCACGTTGTATGTATCATAAAAATCATTTACACAATAATAGAATATATGTTTTTATTATTAACATATATACATGCTAGCTAAAAGTTACTACACTAGAATAACTTGCTACTATATGATATATCATTATTGGCCTAAAAAATAGTAAAGAGGAAAAACAATATATATATATATGTATAGATTATTATTATTATTATTTTTATTATTATTATTATACTTAGAATTAGAATGCTATTAATTATTATAGCAATTTAAAATTATTATTTCATTGAATACTTATCTGTAATTATTATATTTAACCTAACATAACATTGTTTTATAAATAAATAATAAATATATAAGCTTATAATCATGACTTATGTCTTAAAATTGTTTTCTAAATCAAATGTATGAGATCACAAAAGTTGCATAAGAATACCATTAGTAACACTAATAAATATGATTAAAAAAATGAAAACCTCAAAGAATAAATGAAAGAAACTTGAAAAACTTTAAAACGGTTAAAGTATTTAATTATTTCTAGAAAGGTAATTATCTGATAAAATATACAGCTGAAAACTATAAACTTATCTTCAAATCAATTTGAATGAAAATACTTTGGGAATCGAAGGATACTTTAATAATTGTATATACCTTTGTACTGATGATTAACTTGCAATAATTATCAAATTTAACAATAATTTTAGGCGAATTATCTCTAATAAACCAAAAATAAAATAAAATAAAATATTTTTTAATATAAATAATTAATTTTAAATAAAATGAAATGGGATAAGTTTTTCGTTTAAGCTCAAATAAAAGAGTTATAATAAAAACTTTGTAAGACTACCGGAATGTATTTAATGAAAAAAATTATCAGTTCAATAAAAATATAAAGCCACTCTGATAAGTTATTATTACTTAATAAATACTATTTACTACATGATTACTACACAACATACTAATTAATGTCATAATTATTTATGTGAATTAAACAATAATAAATTGTAAAATTAAATTGATACTATTGACAGTAATAAAAAATGTCAATGGTAAAAAGGAGAGGTGAATATTTTACACTGATTCCCTCTTTTATATAGTACTGATATATATATAAAAAACAATTTGCAGAATTTCAACTAGTATTTATTTACAGACATATTACTATCAGTCACCGTGAATAGAAGATTTTATGATCTTGAAGGATAAATTGATATGGGCCGTGTTGTTGGTTCTACGGCAATGTTGGGCTTTTTTAAAATCCTACAGATCTATAACTTACGTAGCCAAAACAACCGACCAGGTAGAGAGACATTTGTTAGAGAGAAATCGAGCCATGAGCACAGGAATGATAGAACCATAATTTTCATTCTCACATTACATAGCAGAACCCAAAAGCAAGATAATAGCACACCGTTCAAGCTGGTGTCCAATCTATTACAACATAGTTACCTACATCTTATATAGCATTGCCTCGCAACATACTCACAATAAATAATAAATAACACATTTTCCACATTGTGTTTGAGAGAAACATCCTTCTTTTGGAGCTTCCACAGTGGTGATTAATACCACCATGGCGGAGACGTACTATTATTGCTAAAATGTGAGTTCCCATGTGACACTAATCCCTCCCAACTTGTGTTTCAGCTATTATCCTATATTTATGTCATGTCCACCGTCAGGCTTGGAAAAGTGGGGAGGAAAAAGAAAGAAAGAAAGAAAGAAAGAAAGAAAGAAATTGGTACGCTCATCAGTAACGGCTGCGTAGTATAGTCATACATATGAAAACTGATTTGGAAAACCATAACTACACTCAAGAAAAAAAAAATAGTGCAATTCATCTCTTTAATGTTGTCTTTTGTCTGAATTCTAATGATGAACTTATAGAAGTTAAGCATTTGTGAACCAAAACTCAACCATTCATGAACCAAAACTCAACCAAACTGACTGTTATCTATAGTAGTTTTAACCTTCCACATTCATTTTCGTTTCTAAACTTTTGATATCTGTTTATAGAATGCCTATTGGCTATTACCTGCTATGTTGTCGTTAATTACCTCATCTGAGCTGCTTTTTGAGAATCTTAAAATCATTCTTTCCTCTTTAAAAGGGTTCAACTGATTATCCTCTACAAAAGTTCTATAGAAGTTAGCTAGTTTGGTTAACCAATTGTATCACATGAGATGTTACCCTAAAATGTCACAATAGCGCAGATTGTAAGAAGACACAAAAAAGGGATGGATTTCGACATACCAGCATCTCCTTCACTTGCACTTGATGTAAAAGCTATCATCGCTACCTACATAATTGTTCTATGCATGTTCCTCCACATTGAGTGCAACATTGGTAGCTACACCAGACACCATTACTTCTTCTCTATTCACTTCTTCAGGCCCCACATCAATACGGGATAAATTTTTGGATCCAGCTCCAAACCCAGTCGGATAGGATGCTGATTTGACACAGGTTGGTCTTCTTGAAATGCAAGTTCCACCCACACATTACACTCTTCATTCTCCAAAATGATTCCTAGTACATTTGCGACACTCCTTGCTTTTGTTCTCACAACTGCCCACCAATCAAGTCTATCTCTAGCCCTTGTTGGAAAGCATGTGTAGTACACATGCTGGACTTGTTGAGCAAGTATAAAAACATCAGTGGTAACCGGTTTCTTCTTATGATTAAGCTCAACCCGACCTAATCATCGATGAGTCCCCACCCCGCCATTACTGTCAAACCAATCACACTTGAATAGCGTAACCTTGTTTCCATCATCTCCTAAATATTCAAGTTCTAATATTTCAGTTACGATACCTTAATAATCATGCTCGCTGCCCTTATAGCAACTTCCGACTACACAAATACCACTATTCATTGTAGCTTTACTACACCTATATTCTACATTGTGGAACTTAAAACCATTGACAAAGTATTCGTTGTAAGATTTAACATCACAAGAAGGACCCATAGCCAAATCCCTTATGCGAAGATCAACCATATTACTATCATCCAGTGCCTGAATGTGAGAAATTATTTCCATTAGGAGTTCTTTTCTCTATGTATCCTACTAACCAACTGAGATGAAATTGAAAATATTCACTTACATAGTCCTTCATCCACTTTGGAAAGTATTGCTGACGAAGGCTTTCAATTTGTGCTTTAGACATTTCAGGATAAACCTCCCTAAACACGTTATCAAACTACCTGCATAGAATGAGAATTTTTATGACCAATTTAAGAAATCCAAATTTTCTAAAATGAAGTTAAAAAAAAGTAAAACTTACTATACAAGAGGCGTTACTTCCTCACAATTCAAAAGCACATACAATGATGCTGCTTTAAATTCCTCATGTGTCATTAACCTTTTAGAATTACGTTGGATGCCAAAAGGCCTACCGGGATGGGTAAAGACAGATAGCCACCCGTTGGATTCGACAAAACCTCTATCTTCATTCCTGGGCACATGATTTAGTCTTGTTTCCACGGTATTCTCGAAATAGAATGAGCAAAATTTAGAGTTGTCCTCAACTAGTATGCCTTCACTATTGATACGTCGACATGAGCACGATTTTTCACCTTCTTTTTTAAGTGATGCAAGAACCTAGAACAAATGTAATCAAAGTCATTTGCAACTTATTCGTTGTTAATAGATAATTATTGGTATAATTTTAGAAGCAAATTTTACCTTTCGAATGGATACATCCATCAGAACTGCACAAGGCTTCCAACCTTTGCTTCATATGGTAGGTGAACAGGAAGATGCTCCATTGAATCAAAAAAGCCAGGTGGAAATATCTTTTCAAGCTTGCATAAAGTCACAACAATATTTTGCTCAAGTTATCCTGCATCCTTTACCTATACAACGGTAGAACATAAGTCCTTGGAAAAAAGTTACCTCAAGTCACAACAATATTTTGCAAAGTTGTTCTACACCTTTTAACTGTAGAATAGTAGAGCATAAATCCCTTTAAAAAAAAAAAAAGGCAAAGTTCTGCCAAGGCTTCCCAAATTGGTTTAGGTAGCAAGTCTTTGAATGCAATAGGTAGCAGTCTTTGCATGAAAATGTGACAATTGTGGCTCTTCATTGTATAGAACTAGCAATCTCCTTTAACACAGCGAGCAATGTTTGACGAATACCCATCAAGCATCCTTAATCCTTTAATCCATTTGCACACTTCCTGTTTTTGTTCTTTCGTTAGACAATAAGAAGCTTTTGGCATGTAATGCTTTCCATTTTCATCTGCATATACATGAAGCTCTGGACGATTGCAATACAACTCCAAGTCTTTTCTAGCTTCAAAGTTGTCCTTTGTTTTTCCTTTTACATCCATAATTTTATTGAATACATTGTCAAAAAAATTCTTTTCAATATGCATGATGTCCAGATTATGGCGTATGAGATTTGAATGCCAGTAAGGCAACTCCCAAAAAATACTCTTCTTTACCCAATTATGATTGTCACCCAAACCATCAATATCTTGGCCTTTGCCTTTTCTACCACTTGAAACATCTAGAATGTTGTCAACTATAATTCGCATCTCATCATCCGATAGAGATTGTGGAGGCATATCTTTCTCAACCCTACCTTTGTAAAACTTGTCCCGTTGGTTTCTGAATGGATGGTCATACGGCAAGAACTGACGGTGACAATCAAAATAGGAAGTCTTACCTCCATTTTAAGTCAAAATGATTTACGTTGACCCATACAGTATGGTCATGACCTTAAACTGTACGTACTCCATCCAGACAACATTCTGTATGTAGGAAAGTCACGATAGTCCGCATCAATGCAGCTTTCATTTGAAAATTTTGACCAGTAAATTTGTCAAATGTTTGTGCACCTTCACTCCATAGCATCTTCAACTCATCTATAAGTGGTCGCAAGTACACATCCAGATTCTTTCCTGGGCTTTTTGGTCCTGGAATAACCATACTCAAGAGAAGATTATCTTGTTGCATACACATCCAGGGCAGAAGATTGTACACTGATAAGATTATCGGCCAACATGAGTATTGCACATTAGACATGCTAAAGGGATTAAAGCCAAAGTACATAACCCTAAGCGTACATTACGTAGCTCAAGAGAAAATTCTAGGTAGGTCCTGTGAAAGTGATTCCATGCCTCGCTGTGTGCAGGATGTGACATTTTCCCATTAGTGAATTGATTCTTATAATGCCAGATCATATGCTCTGAAGTATGCCTTGACATGAACAACCTTTGGATCCTTGGAGTTAATAGTAGATATCGCAGCACCTTGTTTGGCACCCTATGTCTAGTCCGAGATACCTTCTCTTTGTACCGTGACATAGAACATACATGACGCTTGGTAATATTCTCATATTCGCCATAGTACAATATGCAATCATTAACACATGCATGGATCTTCACAACACTTAGGCCGAGACCAGCCAACATTTTCTTTGTTTTATAGAACGAAGGTTCTAGCTTTTCACCTTCTGGTAGAATTTCTTTAATAAAGGACATCATATGATCATAACAAGTAGCAGGCATATTAGACTCAAACTTCAAATTCAAGAGTTGTGCCATTGTTGAAAGTCTGGTGTGGCTAACTACAACTAGGCTAAAGAGGTTCGTTGGCCTCTTCCAGTAATTTGAAGAACTTTGCAGCCTCGTGGTTTGGAACGTGATCCACAGAAGCAGCTTCATCTTGATTAACGAAATTTTCATACATCTCAGGGTCCATTGCATCCACAACCATTGGGGTATGGCCACTGTCTACTCTACATTGAGCTGATGATGTGCTGGCATCTTGACTAGTTAAGTTGAATGGTTCTCAGTGTGCATACCATTGTGCATAATCCTCGACAAACCCGTTACTGTATAGATGAAATCTCACATCATCTTTTGCCAAGTACACCAGGCTCTTATAGCAAGAGCATGGACACTAGATTGTATTGTCTTTGGTTGCATTTGGCATGGCAAATTTAAGGAACTCTTCAACTCTTCGACACCTTGTTCAAATTCAGCCGAAAGCAAACCATTTGCTGACCGATGCAACATCCAACTGCGGTCCAAAGCCATATCTATTCAATAATGAATCATAAATTATTATTGTTTCATAGATTCTATAATTTTATTCATTTTAGGGCTCCATTAACTATACGCTGCTCAAGATCAGTTGATGCATTTCTAGAAACAATGAAATCTAACTTCTGGAAACAATGCATAAATTTAAAAGGATCCATTGATACATTGCTTTTATTTCGTAATCATCCGCTTCTTTTCTCTTTTTAGGTAAGATAATCACTTTGTAATTATACAACTGATCACCTTTGCAAATAAATTGTATTTTCCTACACTAGTAAAACACTAGAAAGCATTATTATACACTAATTTAGTATTATGGTACATAGCATCGCTTTCAACACCGAAGAAAGATAAAAACAGAAGATTATGTTGCTGGGTTAATAAAAATGAAGTTGGTGGAACTTGTAATCATTTCTTTCTAACTCTCTTGCTTTTGTTTTTAATCTACATTAATATATGGTTAGGAATCTTCTCATGTTTTCCCTTTTTTAAAAAACAAAATGGCGTTTTATTAATAATGAAATGTATTAAAAAAAACACAACCTAAACAAGGGTCAAAAACACGGCAACATGAAGCCCACAAGGATAGTAGCACTAAAACTCAAACATAAGAAATTACCTAGCACTATTACAAGGGACAGCTTGGTTCATAGTTGAATTACATGCAATATATACTTTATTAATTAATACCACCATTGATTCGACGTTATGCTCATCTATAACTATACATAATACTCTTGAAACTCATTGTGTAAACTTGTCTTTTTGCAGCGAGTCTACAATTCCAACACCCTTGTGGCATGGATGGTTTTCTGTAAAAGTTTTTAAAGACAGTCAAGACTTATACTCCATTATTAGTCTTGTTATTCATTGATTTTATGATTTTGACTTACATTAGTTTGCCAAAAGTATGTTAAATTAGCGTTTATTTATATCCTTGATGCATTACATTATTGGGTTGTGAGTGAAAGATCCCATTTTTACTTCACTCTTTCTTTCTAATTATATCCTTTGGTCTCTTCCCCCCCCTCTCTCTCTCTGTGTACATTTTCTGCTGAAAAACTTGCTATAAATCATACCATCTAATTCCAAAGCCAAATCCTCTATATATATATATATATATATATATTAATATGGAGGGAAAAGGGTGGCCCTATAAACCAGAATTTCAGCTTTATTTATATAAATATCAAGAGAAAAAATGCTGCCCAATAAGTCAAAATTAACCTATATCAACATAAATATTGAATTTTGCAATTAAAGCTCAAAAATAATCAATAGAATAGAAACATTGACACACCTTTATTGTCAAATCTGATTGCCCAACATAAAGAGTACGATTCTTTCGAGCTTCTCTAATCTCTTACTGGGTAGGTAGAGTAGTGGAGGGTCGAGGGAGCTAGGGCAGCAACTGGGAGGACGATTTCGCCTCGGATCTTGCAACAATTCATGCAAGATTGCCAGAGTCATCAACGGGAGCTCTTCAGGTTGCCAGATTGTCAACGGCGGCTGCTTAAGGTCGCCTGAATGTGGTTTAGTCAGCCGGATGTAGTGTGGTGGGGAGAGGATTGACGTGAGGTTTGAGTGCCGTTCTGTTTGGTGTTTTCAGAGTATTTTCTATTTTCATTCTGTCATAACGAGAAAAATGTGTTCTGTTCACCGTTCTCGAGAATGCGTTCTTAAAAATGGGCTGGCCAATTAATGAAGAAAATAGAGAACCGAAAAAATTCGTTCTCAGCCTTCTCAGTCCAAAAAGCCCAAAAAGCGGAGAATGCATTCTCCAGTGTGAACGCTGCTTCCTCTCTCGTACGCTCTCTCTGTCTCTCCTTCTCTCACTCTCACACTTTCTAATTCCATCTGGGGTTTGTCTTTCCCCCCCAACCCCCATCGCCGCCGCCCATCGCCGCCGTAGGTAAGGTTTTATTGCCCTAGTTAGTGGTTTTGCCCCTTTGCCCCTAACTCCCAAATTTCGGTTCTGCTTCCATGAAATCTGAACTCTTCTTTATCTCTCTCTCTCTCTTTTTTTTTTTTTTTTGTTATTTGGGAAATCGATGGTGACCTATAGCGGACAGCCAGTCGTGCAGGGAGTCGAGCAGTAGCAGTCGTGACAGCAGGCAGCTTCCGGCGTCTGCCATTCTTTGGTGCTTTCTTGTTTTCTTTCTGCTCGACCCAGGTTGGTACGGGTTTAAGATTTATTTGATTACTATTATTTTGGTTTTTACCAAGAGATTTCATGTATTCTTCTATCTCGCAATTACTTTGATTCCTCATCTTAAGTCTCCAAATGTGGAAATTATATAAAGCTTTGAGCTGATCTGTTGTGTTCATGACTAGCATTCTGTCTTCTCTGATATGGGTATAATACGTTATGCCTCGTTGGTTCCAAGAAATGTTGGTTCAATTACTATCAGTGCACTCTAGTTGTTTGTGAAAACGTCTGACCTATATGCTATTTTTAATGATTGATGCCGAAATTGGAATGCGAGAATGTGAATTTAAAATTTAATGTAACTATCAAATATAGAATTGTTTGTAACGGCTCATCCATGTATTGTTGTGCAAATTAAAGTGGAGACCAAATTGTGTGGAAGGGACTTTTGTTGGAGATTCTCTATCTACTTATGTTCCTTGAAAATAAAAACTGTCATGTTGAAAATAAAGTTACAGCCAATGATTACCATATGAGTTTTAGACCAATTGCATTTTGCCTCCATAAGTTATGCTACTTGTGCTAGTCCAAATGGATCTATGTTGAATAGTAGAAGTGTGGATGCCCAGAGCTTTGTGGAAAGAGCAATAACTTTCTTGTTCTTTATGGAATTTTACATCTAATGGGAATAAAGGATTAGGAGAACCTATGCTTTCTATCATTAATGAAGTGTATGTATATGCTTCTATGTAGTGAGTTGTTGTTTTTGCTGTGCTGGATGGGAATAAAGGATTAGAAGAACCTATGTATAAGTTGCTTGTATGTGCTGAAATTTTACACCTATGCTTTCGTTCCCCTTATGAACCTATTGAATTTTAGTCAAGCAAAAAACGGATGACAAGGACCATCACCATGATAATAAATGTTGAAATTTGTCACTGCTTCCAATTTCATATATAGGCCACCAAAATCCTTTTAATAATCCTTTTAAGATAGCATGGCTTTAGAATCTTGACCATAGAGATAAGATCTATGTGTATGTATTATGGGCTCTTTCCCACTTAGACTTTAACTATAGTCTTCATATGTCTCCACTAGTCTTAATCTTATTATACTTATTTGACATGTGTTTACAATGATATAAGCTCCATTTTAATTTTCTTCTTTTGTTGCTTTGAGTATGAATTTTGTGATTTTATATCATTGGTTTGTTTCACTTTTCATATTCATGAGATGATATGTAGTTTCTAAAGAATTATCTGCCAATTATTTTTAAAGAATTATTTGCCAATTTCTGGGTTTGGTATTTAGCTTGTGTGTTGTGGCTCATAATTTCGTTATCCTTTAAATTTGTTGAAGTGTAATATGTGTTGAAGCAAAAATTTGAGCACATAAAGGTGTAGTACCGCCCTCCATGTAAATCCTCCCCTTTTTTTTGTATATATGTATAAATCTATTTGTATATAAATCTGATTTTTGTTATAAATCTATTTTTTTATGAATTAGACCAGTTGTTTGCAGAATATTCTAGATGGAATATGATTCTTTATGACGAATTCGAGCCAAGTCAGGATTCTAAACCAATACAGTTTAATTCTAGTCAAACAACTCAAATGGGTCAAGTACGGGATGAGATTGCTACTCAAATGTGGAATAAGTACTCAAGGACGGGATGACTTTGCAAATTCATTTTGTCGGCCATAACATATATGTGATACTATTATTTCGTTTACGTGGATTTAGAATTTATCAACATGGACATTATGGCTTGATGTTTGATTTTGTTAGAGTGATCATTCTATGTGTGACTATTTTAATTAAGCTGAATTATTGCTATTTATATGTCTTAACTACGAGACAAGACTTCTAAATTATATTTCTTGAATGTCGGCAAACGTGATTAATAATAATATATCTCAAGTATATTTATTGGTAAGGTTAAAAATTTATAACTTATTTGATATATAATGAGGGTATATATTTTGTTCAACATGTTTAAATTTGAAATAGAGGGTAACATAAGCAATTGGTTACGTATCATTACAGAAATAGATGTAGAGTTATATTTCTATAGTATGTTTTGTGAACAAAAATGTTTTAAGAAAATGTCAAACAAAACGCGTTTTCCAGTTTTCCATTCTGAAAATCATTTTTCAGACAACATAAACAGAATGCATTTTCAGCAAATCAGAAAACAGAGAATGAAATCAGAAAACAAAAAACGTTCTTCAGAATGAAAACAGAAAACACAAACACAAACAAAACGACACCTTGTGGCGTTTGGGGTGTTTACTATCTTTTCTTTTTTCCTTTTTCTGTCTTTCTTTTTCTTTTTCTTTTTTATTTTCTATGCATACTTGTCACCTTTACAAGTGAAATTCCAATTTTAATTTTTTTTATCTTTTAACGAAAATGACTTGGTCCAGTGCAAGAGCAAAATCTGATCTATTAGACAGTGGGAATTAGTTGAATATCTGATTTTGGAAGACCTCTCAGAAAGATAAGGGGAAGTTGGTCTATCTCAACTGGGCTTTAACAATCAATATTCACTTGTTAGGGTTAATACATTTATTTAGTTGTCTGAAAATTTGACTTTTTTTTCCCAGAAGGGTATATGATGTTGGTTTTAATTAAGTAATGACTCTTGATCTCACAAGATATGTCATTGACGAAGTGAGTTGTTGGTAAATGTGAAATACTCGTGTTCAATTCATTATGAAAGGCTTGAATTTTAATTCATATTCCAAGTTCAAGTGGTATTCACAACACACTGGAGCATTGTATGCTTGTTTTCAAATAATATTTTTCTAAGAACTAAAATGACATTGACATTCAAAACGCTCATGAGTTCAAATCCACATCACCTATGCGTCTCTACATGTCATATTGGGAGGAAAATTTTTTAACAAAACAATTGAAATGCATTTTATTTTGAACTATTTTCTAAATTTTGAATATTAAGGAGCTAAAGACCTAAAGAAATTTGAACAAGAGTTTGGAATTATTATTTTCAGATATTTATATAGTAACTTTAAATTAGAAACGTATATCTACCTTCAATTTTACAACCATAATACTTATTCTACAATATAATCAACTTGTTTCTAAAGGTTATTTGAGAAATTAGCAACAGAGTACTCCGTTATAGGTAGCAACGGTGAGTGATCATTACAAAAAGCAACGGAATAGAAACGGATTATTATCAAGAGACCTTGTTCTGTTGCTGATTCCGCTGGTAACTTCAAATATACTTTTAAAAGAGTTATAATAAAGATTAGTAGTTACTAAGCTATTGCTAATCTGTTGGTAATAATGATGACTGTGTTCCGTTGCTATTTAGTAACGGATTAGCAACGAACGAGTCGCAACTTAAATGTTTCCATTGCTAATTTTGTGGCTATGCCCACATGTTTTATTTAAAAAATTTAAAATAATTTTCCGTTACTAAGACGTTGCTATTTCATTGGTAATACCAACAAAGTGTGTCTGTTACTAAATTTTTGTTGCTGATAGCACCATTTCTAGTAGTGAATGAAAGAAAAAGAAATAATAAAAGTAGAAACCTTGGTAAAATAGTTCAGGTCTTTGTATCTTAGTTTTTGAGATGTTGACAGTTGGCTGCTTTTCTTAATGAAAAGTATAAGCTGGAAATCAGGTCTGTAGTCCTCGAGACCTCACCAAAGTATAAGATGAGTTAAGTGGCGATTTTCTAGGTTGAATTTCAATGAGAACCCATGAGAATTTAAAGATGAATACTACACCAAAGTTGGAGTTACAAGACTACTTTAAGCAGGATTTAACCAATTTTCATTTCTATTAACAAATTATCTCAAAATAATTTATGAAAATGGCTTCTGAGAATGCCAAAATCCGAAAACTAGGTTAGAGACCCTTACTTTGATCATTAATCTTATCCTATAAGATTCCGATTTAAGTTCTATAAAGTCCACGTGAAAGTAGGTATTGACACCTTTAAAATGATGTATAAAATATAACATAGAGAAGTCATTTCATAACTCAAATAAATTGTACAAAGAGCATTAGAAAATGGAATTATATATATTTGTCGACCTCAAATGAGAATTCAATTTAGTTAAATTGACTTCAAATGAGATTTCAAATTAATTAAGCACAAGCAGGTTTTTAAGTAAATGGTTTTGGAAATGAAATTCTTGGGCAAAGATGGATTAATAATGATCAATCTAAGAGTGACACTTGGTAACAAGGCATTAGAGGCAAACTCCTATATATTGAGGGGAAAATTTTCATTTTAAGTGCACATCTCCAAGCTCTCTTCTCCCTGTCTTGATCCACACACACACACACACACTCTCTCTCTCTCTCTCTCTCAACCTTTCCCTACTTTTCCTAATATTTTCACCACCTAAGTGTGTGTGTGTGTGTGTGTGTGTATACTCACACAAATATCACACAAGAATAAAATGCAATGAGGAGGAGTAGGAAAACGTAAGAAGGAAATAAAATCGAGAAAATGAAAGAAATACTTTGAGACCACTGCAATTGAAGTTAGAATTCAAGAAATTATTATATTTCTTTGAAGTATTATGAGAACCCATTTGAAAGAAAAGAGAAACTAGAGTTTAATCATGAAAAGAACTAAAATACACATAAAAACCACAGGTTGAAAAGTTGAAACACAATCAAGTCTCAATGCCTAATTATCCAAGTCTTGATACCTGACAGAGCAGAATAAAAGTTTTGTTAAAGATGAATATGCTTTGATTGTAGGGTGAAAACGGAGACCAAGGCAAAAATGTGTTTACGCCTCCTTATGTGCTCTTTTATATATTTTGAACTATTCTCTCTTTTATATGTGTACAATATGAATTGTGAGTGATGTTTACACTTCCTTATGTACTCTTTTATGTATGTTGAAAGATTCTCTCTTTTATATGTGTTACCTTATGAATTGTGAGTGATGTTTACACTTTATTATGTGATTTTATATCTTTCATGTGTTTTGAATTGGGTTAATTTCACACATCGTCCCCAAGCTTTGGGTCCCTAACCTTTTTTTCCAACTCACTTGATCCTCAACCATTCACTAATTTGCACAAAGGATATATTCTTTATCTTTTTTAAATTAAAACAATAGTGTTTTAAATATTAAAAAGAAAAAAAAAAGAAAAATTGATGGGGTGGGAGGGGTTCACCCCCTTCTTGCTACCGGAAATGGGCTGTTGCTGCAATTTCAGGTAGCAAATGGCTGGGGGAGATTTCCCCCCTCCATTTGAGCTGTCATTCGCGGTAGCTCATAGGTTGGCTGCCTTTTGCGGTAGCAAAAGGAAGGGGATTCCCCCTTCCTCTGTGAACCTGGCAACTCAAGGAAGGAGGGGAAGTCTCCCCCCTATGGCTGTTGTTTCTAGTTGCTGTTGGAAATGGTAGTAGTTGCTGCCATTTCTGACAATAAGAAGGGGTGAACTTCCCCTCCCCCAACACAAATTTTTATTTTTTATTATTTTTTAATATTTAAAATATTTTCATTTTAATTTAAAAAAGATAAGGGTATATTGGTAATTTGGTCTAGGAGTTAATCAAAAAGTTGACGGTTTCCTTGAAAAAGGACCATTTTTGTAAACTAATGAAAAGTTGGGTACCCAGCGAGTTGAAAAGAAAGGTTAGCGACCCAGCTGATACTAACTTCAAAGGTTGGGGACGATATGTAAAATTAACCCTTTTGAATTATGAATTGTGAGCTTTTATACAATATTTGTATATTGAAACGAGTATAATACTTTGATATAAAATGTTATATGTTTATATGTGTCATGAGATATTGTTATTACAAATTTATGAAAAGTATAAGAATTATTATTATGATATTAGAAGTCATGTATTTACTTATGCCATTTATAAGATGTTGTCATTGCAAGTACATCACTAGCATTAAAGATTTTTCACAGATTGCACTAATTGAATCTTACGTCTACAAGTCAAGTTATGCTTCAATCGGATTAACATGTCACTTTTGTACCGGAAGTGTCATGTATGATATGTACAAATTCAAACTCCTGATCATGCTTACAAGTTAAAGTTAAGTTTCAATTGCATGATCATGTTACAAATTTAAACATAATCCAACTCATGTTATTCTTATTGTTATGATGGGCACCCGGGATAAGATCAACATGCGCAATCGAGACCCAAAAATCATGTTATGTCTTCCAAAAGAAAAAAAAAACCTTTAAAATTACATCATATTGCTTACTAGACCTTTAGTTAACTCCTTCCATTTTACCAATGGTTGATATTGAAAAGAAAAGTTTACAAGAATAACCCAAGCTCTTGGATGGTGTCTCCAGAGGATGGTAATTACTTGTAATTACTTGTATCTCACGGAGAAACAGACCTTCAGGATTATGAAGAATAATTGTTATGATGATATAGGAGTAAGATTAATATTGGGGGAAAAAGCCAAGGGGAAAAAACTCATTTCCAAATAATGTGTAAGGGAAAAAGTGGTGGGGAGAATATGAATTAGACACGTGGTGGTATTTTATTGGATTGGAAGGGAAGTGGGAGTGGGGGAAAATAGTATTTTATTAGATTGGGAGGGGGGAATGGGAGGCCCTTCATTTGGGTTTTTACCCCTCCAAAATAAGTTTTTCCCCCTCTATTTTGACACATTATTTGGGTTGTTGGGGGAAAAACCCAAAATTTGGGTTTTTCCCCTAACACTAATCATGCTCTAATAAGTGAAACTATTGTGATATTTTAAAGTAAAATCTTTTAGTATAATTATGTTTGTAAAATAAAGAATTTTATCTCGATGTATCTTTCTTTCTAGTAAGATATTAACGCAGTTATAGATTTAGATACTTTAAATAAAGTTGAGTTGTATTTTATATTTACTAATTGTCCTTTTATTAAAAGGAAATAAGAAGAAATAATGTCTTAGTAATTTTATATTTTTGTACAAATAGATCAACCAAGATGTAATTCGATAAAATTTCTCGGTTTTCTAAGTAGTCTCAACAACAAATAAATTGTAGCATCTACATTTACTTCTTAATTGATTATCTAACTGAAATGTAGTCTTGGTACCTACAGAGTTGAAGTCTCTGTACCTTAATTACAAATATGCTTCGTTATCCAAATCCTGGAAAAAAATTAATTCAAGTTGGAGTCACATTCTTAAACTAACTCTTTTAGTAAGTCATAATGGTTTGTACTTCTATTTAGTTGGGTGAAAAATTTTTATTGGGTTATTTATTTACTGTTGATTTATCAAATGACATAAACACTATAAATTATAAGAAATATATACGGTCATGACACTAAAAGCACTTTTTAAGTGTTTGGTATATTTAACTGTTTCATTGCTGACAGTTTATATTTACTAAAACGTGCACGATTTAAATATATATTTTTTATTATATAGTATCCTTATTCTTTTGCTTTTATGAATAATTAGATTTTTCACCCGTGTATTGTACAGGCATAACAACAACAATAAAAAAAATACAACAGTAACATATACAAATTGAAGTTTTTTAGTCTCCATCAAACTAATAGTATATAAGAGGTTAAATAAAAATATATATGTAATGATATATATTATTTTGAAACGGAATAAAAGACTAAATAAAAGATATATTTGAAGTTACTGTAATCAAGTTTGAATAGAATACATGACATAGACATTTGTCTTAATTAGCTTCAATTGGTCATATAATTTCTAGAAGACACATACCTTGCATTTAAGAGAAAAATTTATTAATATAAAGGCTAAAAATTAACAGATGATAACATAGAAGCGATTCTCTGCTGTATAAACAATTAATTAATTAATGTAATAATTTAGAAGTATTCTATTAAACTAAACAACTCGAACACTAGTAAAAGGAAATAAGCGCTAAATAAATATACTAACAAAAAGCCTCCAAATCATACAATTAGAATAAAACCCAACAATAGCAAAGGAATTCTCTCAGTTTCTAAGATAAATAGTGTTAAATATATTTGCCAAAATTTATAATCATGGTAACTTTATAGCATGTCCATGTTAAACTAAAGTTAAAATATCTAGCTAGAAATTAAAACTCTAGATTGAACAACAGTACTAACTGGTAGACAGCTTTGTCCACAACACAAAAGTGAAACTCACACACAAGAAACTTGTTACGCCAATAAAGAAAACTAAATCAAAACATCATCTAAATCAACAATTATATTATATAAATAAAAATCACCAAAGAAAATATTAACAAATAGATTTGATGTGTTTGCAAATGATCAAAGTAATGAAGGTGTAGAAAACTCTTTTTGGGAAACAAACAATACGCAAGATCAAACTTGACAATATCACGTATGATTATTCTATGACTATGTCCTTATCTTTAACAATATCAATCCCAGACCTTGCCCATTTCCATGTCTATTTAAGATCTTCATAAAATCAGCACACATGAGCAACATCATGATCATCTGAATTATATGAAGCGCTGCTGTTTAATTTGAACTAGATATATCCATTTACATGTAAGAATAAAACTGAAGGTTTGAGAATTACTTCTGATGCTATACAATCCATCAAAGTTGCAGCTTGGGATTGCTTTTGCGCCAAAAAGAACCACATATAGGAAAACATATATAACACTGAAACATCAATATAGTGACTTATGCAGCACAAGGAATACTCTAGGACTTGTCAGTTCCATTGGCTATGCAACAGTTGGAGGTACTTTTGCTTAATTTCAGGTCCAGAAGTCTTACTTCCACCTTATTTTGGTTCTCTGCACCAAGAGATTGTGAATCACCTCCTTGAGAGGAAGCTAGAGAGAAATAATACCAAAAAAACCTGCAAGAACGTGATGAAAGTAAATTACCATGTCTACCCCGAATTTCAATTTATGTGATGGTATTTGTGGCAAGAAAATATATTAAACATGGCTTCAACTATTGTGGCATGATTGAGACGCTGGGGCCTCTTTGAGATCCAGAATATATTTTCCACAATCAAAACTAATTTTAGCTAAAAAATGAGCCAATATGCTTAAATCTCTCATTTGAGAGATAAATAATGATAGAGCAATACATGTATATAAATTTTGATATTTATTTAAGAGAATCATTGCAAGTCTGTTCATAATTGCCGATTTCAAAAATAGATGTAACCTCTTCCACTTGACTAACCATTATACATCAAGAATGTCTTCTCGCGCACTATATTAATGAAAACAAGAACAAAAACTGAAAATAAATAAATAAGCTGGATATAATCATACTTCAAAATTGTAAAACTACTAACTAATAAAAAAAGGAGCTTTGGTAGTACCAATAATGTGGCAACAAATCATCAACGTTCAATTCCTATGCCTAGGACCGACCTTGTACCTCAAAAGAAGTCGTGACAGAAAATATCTCTTTGATGAATGCCTTGAATTGTAAATCTTGATTGACCGTTTGAGCAATGCATGTAACCACAGCTGTCCAATTGTCTAGCCTTTAACGGTAATCCACACGGCAAGAATGGATTTGAAACTCCATAACAACGAACTATTCGAAGCGGATTTATGAGAGTATATTTAGGGTTCTATCAACTTCATGTGCTAGCAAGAAGTTGACAAAAATATCCACGATCACATTGTGTAAAATTCGTCATACGAATTTTTCCCTATAGTCTCTGTCTCAAACCCTAAACACAATATGCATATTTATAGTTGTAGGAATGAAAACCCTAGTCGTACTTGGGCTTCCACGGGCCTACAACTAAACAGTTTAATTAATTAATCTAACTAATTAATTCAGCCAGATTAAACCTGGTCCAATTATTTGAATCTTGGAAATCAATTCCAACTATCTCCTACTTGGACAAGGTCCATTCCAAATCACCAACTCTTACCTTTGTGTGTGACCCACTAGGCTTCCACTCACGATGGCAAACGTCGTGATACTATTATTCTAATCCAATTAGAATAAGATAAACTAAAATCTGTATTTTAATTATCATCGATTCGCCCAGATCAATTAGTTCATGTCGCCATCGAAGATTGACATATAGTAATGTGTCAAGGCAACCTATCTGATAGGAAAGTCATATGGTATGACAAGCCTTTATAAGTACGGTTACCGTGGAAATATAATCCCTTCATCAATATAACCTAATCGGTCAAGAGATATGGAAATGCGCCAATCTCATAATAACCAATTATGTTATTCACCTTGACTCTTTGTTGATCAAACCAAGTTATGATGTGACATTTTCAACTCATAACTTCACCCCAGCCGAGGAATTTATATCAACAGAAGTAGGCGAAAATTAAAACAGGTTATAACTGTAACGCCCCGAATTCTGAGCACCCAGGACGTTAACGAAATTTTCTTTCTTTTATAAAAATAAATGAACTAAAAGCGGTTAAATATGCGAAAAATAACCTTGGAAATAATATCCTGAAACCAAAGAGTTTACTGTTGTCAAAAAAATAAAGAATTTAAAATATTCTAGAACAAGTAAAAGTGTTTAATTCATTTCAAAATATAATCCAAATTAATTTGAGGCCACCACTGCTCAACGCCCCTCCTCTGATTCTGAACCTGTAAAATGTTGTAATTTCAAAGGGTGATTATTTCATAGAAATACTCAGTAGTCTCAGCGCAAATTAATTAACTTATACCACAAATACACATATAAACATTCAACTATATGAATATCTCAGAAAAGTTCTTTACTCAGAAACAAGCATCATATGGTAAATACAGGTTTCCGACTCTCGTCTCATACTATAAAGCATATAAATGCTAGCGCATAGTAATCAAGTATTGCATGCATATCATAAATATTCTCGTCTTGTCTCGTCTTAAGAATAAAGCAAGTAAGCTCATGGATAAAATAAACACATAAATCACATATTCACATGCATACTGATAGTATAGATGAATTAATTTTGCGTACACTTTCAAAAATAACTCTTTCTAGAAAAAAGAGACAACCTTAAACTTGTGAGCTGGGCAACCTTTGTAACAATCTTACTTGCTTATGAATCTTCACGCCTCGTCTAGTCAAAATAAAATAAATTATTTTAGTATTAAAAAATAATAATTTATGAAAAGGAAATAAACTTTAGGGACTAAATTGAAACTCTGAAATAATTTAGGACTGGGACTAAGAAGGCATATGCTAAACTCTAGGGTGGGAATCTGTGGTACAGAAAGTTAGAAACCCTGTTTGACCAAACTGAAAACCTTGCGGCTGAAATAAATGAATCTGGAACTCGGGGACTGACTTTTAGACTCGCTGAAAAGCTGGGAACCCTGAGTGAAAAATTGATTTAATAAAAATATCAAATAATGGCTCAGTTTTGGTAGAAGGTAGAATTGGGTCTGAAATCTCTCAAGGTATGCGCCTGACACTCGACCCGATTGACGCCGGCGAAGGGATTCCAGTCAACAGTGAAAGTGGTGGCCGGGCTGGCTTGGTTGAGGGCTTACTTGAGGGGGAGATAGAGACTCGGCTGGCCGCATTATAGGCTCGATGTGGGTAGAACAGCAGAGGCTATTCGACCTCAAGAGGGGTTGCGGTCAAGGCTTAGGGTTCGTCCGAGAGTTGGGTTCGAGAAATAGGTGACATGGGCGATGTTTTGGGTTTGAAATTTGGGGGTCTCGGCTCGGGTTCGCTCACCAAGGGCAGAGCATGGGGCTCCAGAGTTGGGGTCGCGGTTTCGGTGAAGGCTGGGATTCGGCTGAGGGACGGAGGATGGCCGTGTATGTGTCTATTTCAAGCTTATATGGGTGTATATGCATCTGGGATTCTTGGGTATTTGTATATGTATGTGTTGTGTACCCATCTATTGGAAGAGGATAACGAATAAGAACAAACAATCGGCGTGAAGATGATGGCTGGCAGTGTAGAATTTCTGTCAGTGATGGGTATTGGCCGGTGGTCTGGTGTGCCATGTATATATATGTATGGATCAGTGTGTATGTTTATGTGCCTATCTATCAATGTAAATTGTGTTACTATCTAAAAGAAAGCAAGAACGCGTGGGAGACAGACTTGGACTCTGAAGGAAAAAGAGTTGTGAATTTTGCTAAGTGAAGCAACGTACGTTAAGGGGGGTTTATAGGTTTGAGTTAGTGTTTTAATCCAATTGACTGTTGGATAGGAATTGGAATTGTGTTTGACGTGGGAGAGTAATGAAATTTCATGTCTTTGAAAAAAAAATTGAAATCAAGTTATGTATATGTATATATGTAAAATTTGGGTATTAAATTTGGAATTTGATACTACATTGCCAATCTTTTCCAATATCTCAAATGGTCCAATGAAACGCGGTCTCAACTTCCTCTTCTTTCCAAACCGCAGAACACCCTTCATTGGTGCCACTTTAAGGAATACTTTATCCCCAATCTGGAACTCCACATTCTTTCTTTTCGGATCCGCATAACTCTTTTGCCTATCCTGAATTGTTTTAATCCTGGACTGAACCTTCTCAATCTGTGCAACAGTTTTCCTTACTAGATCTGGCCCCAACAACTTCCGTTCGCCGACCTCATCCCAGTAGATCGGTGAACAACATCTTCTGCCATATAGTGCTTCGTATGGGGCCATGCCAATAGAGGCATGATAGCTGTTATTATAGAAAACTCTATCAAGGACAGAGAGTTATCCCATTTGCTACCTAAATCCAGCACGCAAGCTCTAAGCATGTCCTCCAAGGTTTGAATGGTGCACTCAGACTGTCCATCTGTTTGGGGATGATACGTAGTGCTAAAGTTCAATGAGTACCCATGGCAGTCTGAAGACTCTTCCAGAGCCTTGAGGTAAACCTTGGATCTCGGTCGGATACAATGGAAACTGGTATTCCATGTAGTCGGACAATCTTCTTGACATACAGCTGTGCCAACTGATCAACACTGAGGGTCATTCAAACTGGCAAAAAATGAGCCTATTTAGTAAGTCATATAGCATCGTGACCCTTGACTGATTTTGAGAGTCCCACTACAAAATCCATCGTGATTTTCTCCCACTTCCACTCAGGTATATCTAAAGGATTTAACAAGCCTGAGGGTCTCTGATGCTCAACTTTGACTTGTTGACAAACCATGCAACGTGAGACAAACCTTGCAATACTCCTTTTCATGTTCCTCCACCAGAAGGAATCACGCAAATCGCGATACATTTTTGTTCTACCTAGATGCGCTGTGTAAGGAGCTGAATGAGCTTCTCTGAGGATTTCATCCCTGATCTGCTCATTGTTTGGAACACAGAGTCGGCCCATAAACATCAGTGCCGCGAGGTCCCTACTACAATCCAATTTCTTAAGTCTAGTTTAACGACTAGGTTTGCTAGCCTACCAGACTTCTGGGTTGATGGGCTTTGCACCTCAATCCTTAATTTCTGAAAATCCTGAATTAACTGGTCCTAAATCGTACCCAACTCTGTAGCTCTCCGGCATTCTTCCTACTTAGTGCATCTGCCACTAAATTGGCTTTACCCGGATGGTAAAGAATAGTACAGTCTTAATCCTTCACCAACTCTAGCCATCGTCGTTGTCTCATGTTCAGCTCTTTTTGGGTAAAGAAATACTTCACACTTTTGTGATCTGTGTATATCTCGCATTTTCTCCCATACAAGTAGTGATGCCATATTTTTAGAGCATGCAATACTGCTGCAAGCTCCAAGTCGTGAGTTTGATAGTTCTGCTCATGTGTCTTCAACTGTCTCGATGCATAGGCAACCACCTTTCCATGTTGCATTAGAACACATCCCAGACCGTGTTTTGACGCATCAGTGTAGATAACAAATCCTTCAGCACCATCGAGGATGGTCAATACCGGAGCTGATACTAACCTCTTCTTTAATTCCTGAAAACTCTGCTCACTCTTATCTGTCCACTGAAACTTAACACCCTTCCGTGTCAGCTGAGTCATAGGTCCTGCTATCTTAGAGAAACCCTTGATAAATTGCCGGTAGTAGCTGGCCAACCTTATGAAGCTTCTCACATCTCTGGCATAAGCCGGTGTCGGCCAGTGCGTCACAGCCTCAACTTTAGCAGGATCAACTTCAATACCCTTGGCCATCACGACATGACCTAAGAATTCGATCCTCTCAAGCCAAAATTCGCATTTCTTTAATTTGGCATATAACTCTTATGCTCTCAAAGTGCCCAGCACAATCCTCATGCTGTTTCAGATCTCCCAAGTAAGCCAGTATGTCATCGATAAAGATGGTGACAAATTTATCCAGGTACTGGTGAAAGACTCGATTCATCAAATCCATGAACACTGCAGGAGCGTTCGTGAGACCAAAGGTTATCACTGTAAATTCATAGTGTCCATATCGGGTCCTGAATGCCGTCTTAGGTATGTCAACTAGCTTGATCTTTAACTGATGATATCCAGATCTGAGATCGATCTTCGAGAATATAGATACACCTTTCATCTGATCGAATAAGTCTTCAATCCTAGGGAGAGGATACTTATTCTTTATCATCAGCTTGTTGAGCTCCCGATAGTCGATGCACATTCTCATGCGGCAAACAGAACTGGTACTCCCCAAGGGGACACACTTGGTCTGATGAAACCCTTATCCAACAGCTCCTCCAGTTGAACTTCCAATTCCTGCCACTCTTTAGGTGCCATACGATATGGAGCTTTAGACGTTGGTGCTGCACCGGGTACTAGATCTATGGAGAATTCCACCTGCCTGTCTGGTGGAATATCTGGTAAATCTTTTGGGAACACATCTGCGTATTCACAAACCACTGGTACACGGTCCAAAGTGATTTCAGTTGTTAGCTCACCCTGAAGGCTAACCAAATATCCCTAGCAACTGCCTTTTGCCAACAGCTTCTCTGCTTGCATGGCTGAAATAAGGTGAGGTAGTGCTCTGACCTTTGATCCATAGAATCTAAATGCCTCTTCTCCATTTTTCTGAAACACCACTTCCTTCTACCAATCCATACCCAAGATAATGTCAAAGTCCTTCGTCTCGATTATATTCAGATCTACTTTCAATATTAGTCTGTGAAAATCAATTGGTACTGCCCTAGCTATCTCACTCATCTTAATAGTTCACTCTGAAGGAAGGCTAACCTCAAGTGAACTAACTGTTCTCTCTCCTACCAATTTCAGTCTAGCTAGGCATGAGGTAGATATAAAAGAATGCGTGGCACTTGAGTCTATCAGCACATATACAGGAATACTAGAAATAGATAGTATACCTGTTATCATATAACATTACTATCAAAGAACTGCACATCACAACATTTAAATCAAGACATGTACAGGAATACTATAATTAATTAGCATACCTGCTATCACATCAGTATCGTTGATGGCGTCCTCGTGTGTCATGGCAAATACATGAGCTTTTCCCCGTTAGCCTGCTGCGTACTCTTTTTCTGGTTAGTGTTCCGAGCAAGAGTGTTCAGGCAATCAGATGCAAAGTGGCCCGGTTGACTGTACCTGTAGCATACTCCCTTACCCCATAGACACTCTCCCCTATGCAACTTCTTACAGTTAGGGTATGGTGGAATTGAGTTAGCAGTCTGTCCACCAGTCGACCTTGTGTTTGGCTTCTTGTTGGATGTCTGGTTCCTGTTTTACCCCTGCTACGACCCCTGCCATCTCCTCTTTCCCTGGTTTTGCTGATTGCTTTTGCTCCCTGGACCATCATAATGTGCCCCGGAATATGCTATTTTCTGGGCCATGTTCACTACCTACCCGTAAGTGGGCAATGAGTGAGAACAAACAATCTGGCCAATATCCGGACGTAAGCCCCTCTTGAACCTCTGAGCTTTCATAGCTTCAGTGCTCACTGAGTGTGGGGCATACCTAGACATCTCCTCAAATTTCCTCTCATACTCAGTAACATCTAAGTTGCCTTGCTTCAGATTTAAGAACTCTGACTTCTTATGATCCCGAAGAGCCCGTGGGAAGTATTTATCTGTTAGTTCTATTTTGAACTGTTCCCAAGTCAGGTTCTTTTGCTCCTCCTGCGTTCTAGTCCTACGTGCAGACTCCCACCAATAGCCAGCATGCCCTTCAACCATGAATTCAGCACACAACACTTTCTGATTATCAGGGCAGGAGATGTGGCGGAAGATCCTCTCAATGGACCTTATCCACTCTTCCGCGACCAAAGGATCATTGCCACCATCAAACTTGGGTGGCCTACTCCTACGGAACTGCTCAACAATAGATTGGGTGGGACAACTTGAGTTGCAAGAGTGCCTTGTCTGAGGTCTTGCACTACTTGGAGCAAATCCCTCATCAGGTTGGCTTGTGGCTTTCTTCGTGCCATTTCCTTTATACAGGGATTCAAAACAAGTTTATCTCTGTTGTTATCCAATTATAACACAAGCATTCATGCACAACAAGTAAAACCATTCATTACTAAGGCAAGAAGGAAACTTTATTTCATTAATCACTAAATATCCTTTAAGCGAGGAGTACAAAATATCTTAAATGAATTAATAAAACTGAAAACTGAAATAAACGCTATCAAAAACTATGACGCCCTCTCAATTACCCAAGCAACTGGGAGATCTGGGGGCGCCGGTTCTCTGGAAAGGTCGATATCAAGTGACCAATAGAGTCTGCATTATTTGTCCTAAACCCACTGACAATGGCTTCATGTCGTGCCATATTATAGCCAAGTATATGTTCTTATATGGTAGCTCCAAGCGCAAACCTATATGACAAGTACCTATGGAAGATCGTATAGGTCCTTACCTCGAACACTTGCGTCCTATCTCCTGTCATGGGTGCCATATCTGAAAAGTACCGTTTATGTAAAGTCCAGCTAAGTATTACTATTCTGTCAATTTAAGCTAATTTCGAGGACTTAGAAATCATTAAATCTTTTCTTTACTTAAAATAATTGCATGTTATGCCAATTATGCTCAAACTTGATTCTTTTGTAAAGTCGAATACAAGTCTTCTTTCTAAATATCTGTCTTACAAAGTCTCATAAGTAATATGTATTCGACATAACATCATAAATACTTTCAAAATAAATATCAAACAAATAAATCTTTCTTTTACCTTTAGAGTCAGCGGAAGAAGCTATGGCAGTGGCAACCTATAAAAATTCTTGGCTTTATTTTAGTGAATTTTTTTTTGAAAAATTTTGCAAGTCTACAGAAACGTAGACCTTTCTCTGATACCAAGCGATAACGCCCCAAATTCTGAGTACCCGGGACATTAACGAAATTTTCCTTCTTTTATAAAAATAAACGAATTAAAAGTAGTTAAATACGCAGAAAATAACCTTGGAAATAATATCCTGAAACCAAAGATTTACTGTTGTCGAAAAAATAAGGAATTTAAAATATTCTGGAACAAGTAAAAGTGTTTAATTCATTTCAAAATATAATCCAAACTAATTTGTTGCCACCACTGCTTAACGCCCCTCCTCTGATTCTAAACCTGTAAAATGTTGTAATTTGAAAGGGTGAGCATTTCATATAAATACTCAGTAGTTTCGGCGTAAATTAATTAACTTACACCACAAATACACATATAAACATGTAACTATATGAATATCTCAGAAAAGTTCTTTACTTAGAAACAAGCATCGTATGATAAATGCAGGTTTCCGACTTTCGTCTCATGCTATAAAGCATATAAATACTAGTGCATAGTAATCAAGTATTGCATGCATATCATAAATATTCTCGTCTCGTCTCATCTTAAGCATAAAGCAAGTAAGCCCATGCATAAAATAAACACATAAATCACATATTTACATGCATACTGATAGTACAGATCAATTAATTTTGCGCACACTTTTGAAAATAACTCTTTCTAGAAAAATGAGACTACCTTAAACTTGTGAGCTTGGCAATCTTTGTAACAATCTTACTCGATTATGAATCTTCACGCCTCGTCTAGTCAAAATAAAATAAATTATTTTCGTATAAAAAAATAATACTTTATGAAAAGGAAATAAACTTTATGGACTAAATTGAAACTCTGAAATAATTTAGGACTGGGATTAAGAAGGCATATGCTAAACTCTAATGTGGGAATCTGTGGTACAGAAAGTTAGAAACCTAGTTTGATCAAACTGAAAACCTTGGGGCTGAAATAAATGAATCTGGAACCCAGGGACTGACTTTTAGACGTGCTAAAAAGCTGGGAACCCTGAGTGCAAAATTGATTTAATAAAAATATGAAACAATGGCTCAGTTTTGGCAGAAGGCGGAATTGGGTCTGAAATCTCTCAAGGTATGCGCCTGAGGCTAGACGCGATTGACACCGGCGAAAGGATTCCAGTCAACGATGAAAGGGTGGCCAGGCTGGTTTGGTTGAGGGCTTGCATGGGGGGAGATAGAGACACGGCTGGCCGTGTTATGGGCTCGATGTGTGTCGAACGGCAGAGGCGATTCGACCTTAGGAGGGGTTGCGGTCAAGGCCTGGGGTTCGTCCGAGAGTTGGGTTCGAGGGATAGGTGACATGGGCAATGTTTTGGGTTCGAAATTTGAGGGTCTCGGCTCGGGTTTGCCCGCCAAGGACGGAGCATGGGGCTCCGGAGTTGGGGTTGCGGTTCCCGTAAACAAGAGTTCACCAGCTGGGATTCGGCTGCGAGATGGAGGATGGCCGTATATGTGTCTATTTCAAGCCTATATGGGTGTATATGCATCTGGGATTCTTGGGTATTTGTATATGTATTTGTTGTGTACCCATCTATTGGAAGAGGGTAACGAATAAGAACAAGCAATTAGAGTGAAGATGATGGCTTGCAGTGTAGAATTTCCATAAGTGATGGGTGTTGGACGGTGGTAGGGTGTGCCGTGTATATATATGTATGGATCAGTGTGTATGTTTATATGCCTATCTATCAAAGTAAACTGTGTTACTATCTAAAAGAAAGCAAGAACAAATTGGCGTGGGAGACAGACCTGGACTCTGAAGGAAAAAGAGCTGTGAATTTCACTGAGTGAAGCATGTACGTTAAGGGGGGTTTATAGGTTTGAGTTAGTGTTTTAATCCAATTGACTGTTGGATAGGAATTGGAATTGTGTTTGACGTGGGAGGGTAATGAAATTTCATGTCTTTGAAAAAAAATTGAAATCAAGTTATGTATATGTATATATGTAAAATTTGGGTATTAAATTTGGAATTTGTTTGGATTTAAAATAGAATAAAATGGTTTATTATAAATTCAATTAAGTTCTTGAAGTATGACTGACTAGACGAGCGTGAACTCAAATGAATTTTAAAATTGATGAGAGTATAGCGACGCGTAGTTATTTAATAAAATTTATTTTCTTAAAAATTTCGGGTCGCTACAATAACACTACTAGAAAATGTGCCAATAATAACAAAATTTTAATAACGGAAACAATTTGTGTAACAACCCAAGTTCTAAGCACCCGAGACGCTACCAAATCTATTCTATGTCTTTTTAAATGCGGAAAAGAGGTCATTTGTTTAAGACAAGTGTGGAAAAGTTTTTCTTTATTTAAAAATAGACAACATACGACTTAAAAAAACAAAAAAAAAAAAACAAAAAACCAGAGTTCACTAATTTGAAATAAATCCATTGTCAACAATAACAGGAAATATTGCTAATTAAACATTTATTTTCTTTCTTTCAATTGCCGCCCTCGGCCGAGTCGCTGCTAGCTCCGGGACCTGTAGTATTTTAAAATAAAGAGTGAGTGCTTCAAATAAACACCCAGTAGATTCTTGCGCACAAACCTTTAAAACATGCAACACATGTTATGCGCATAAATATATGTACAAACGTAAACTTATGTCTGTGGGCTTGCATTACTACAAGCTAATTGTCTGTGCCTGTGGGCCAGCTAAAATGACGAACTAAGTCTGTGGGGCTTCCAATTAAGGTGAGCTAATTATGTGCATACTTTTCCATGTTTCCATAAATCACATTCAAGCTCATGAATAGGCACATAATATGTAATTGCATCTTATTTTCACGAAAACGTGCGCATATAATTTTAGGAAACAATTTTAGTAATGAATCTACCTCTTTACGCTTTCCTTTTGAGTTTGAGCAACTGGGCGGTCAATTATGAGTCAAACTATGCTCTTCGTCTAACAAATAAATAATTAAATATCAAAAATTTGAAAATATTTAAATCTAAATAAAAGTATAAGGTTAAATTGTAACCTTTGAAAGTTTTAGGCTAAAACATGACTTTTCAAAACCTTTAGGACTAAAATGGAGTTTTTCAAACCATTGGGGACTAAAATAGTAAGACTGGTACTTTTGAGTCAACTTAAGCACTAATAGAACCATAGCGACTGAAATCACGCAGAACAAAACTCAAGGACTAACTAAAGGTTTGGAATTGAGCTGAGGGCTAAAATGATAATCATTCAAACTTGGGGACCTGAAGACCAAATCAGATTTAATAAAAATCCCTAATATAAGGAGTTGGTTGAACCTCTTCATTTTTTCCCTTTATAAATTCACCCACTTTGATTTGATTTGATAACTACTTAATAATCACTACACATTTCAAACTTTAATTAAAACTTCATCACTCATTATAAATTCCCTTTATAAATTGTAAGAATAAAGAAATTCAAGCAAGCTTTAAAACTCAATTCGTCCCCAAATTGAAAACAAAGAATCAGAGAGGGTGACGGGTCGATGGGACTTCGTGAGCTCAAGTCGAAGACTGGATTTGGTGGCTCGGGTTCGATGGGTTCAATCACAGAGAGGTTTGAGTATGGAGCGCGAAAGTGCGAGCGACAAAGAGGGAGTTTGCATGTTCGCGCGATGGGTTTGAACGAGGTTTTGGTATGGGGCGTTCGAGTGGTTCGCCCGAGGCTTTAGGGACAACGGTGAGGCTTTGGGTGCGAGAGGTGTTAATCGCAGTAGAGATAGGGGGGTCGCGATGCGCGATTTGGGTTCGTGGTGGTGGTCTCTCGGCAGAGAAGGGAGCGCAACGGGTAAGTTCAAAGGCTTTCGATTTTGGCTCTGGTTTTTGGGAATCTGTTTCTGGTCTTTTAATTTCTGATTTTTTTTTAGGGGCCAGTTTGTGGTAAATGAATATTGATTGAAGCTTTGGTGGCCGATGATGAAGGAGGCAGTGGTGGTCGATGGGAAGAGAATGCGGTGGCTGCCTTGTTTTGGAGCAGAACAGTGTTGACTTCTTTCTTAGAGTGGAAGGGAGGGTCGGTTGTGGCAGTATTACAACGGGCAGAATCGAGCTTGATCGATCTCGATTCTGCCAATGGGAATTTGTAGCTGGGGCTGCTTGGACGAAGAAGGGCAGAGATGGTTGCTCTGTTCTCTTCGGGTGTGCGTGCGTGCGTATGTATTTTTGTACATATATGTATAAATATATATATATATATATATATGAATTCGCATAATGTATTTCTCCGGTGTGGGTGTTCTTTTGATTTCTGAGATTTGAGTGTAGTGTATGCTGGAAATATATCTATTTCTGTGTACGTGCTCCTGGTGGTGTGTATGTGAATTACTGTAGGATGGTAAGTTTCTGGGCGAGTATGCGAGGGTTAGTATACTGCAGAGGGGTTTTGTGTTTTTGAGTTGTTTGTATTGTATATGTATAATATATAAGCAGGAACGTGAGAGATGAGGGAAATCAAATAAGATTTCTCGTTATCAAAACGCAGAAGAGGGGAGAGTTTTCACTTTCCAACACTAATTAGGGAACTGATGAGTTTTCAAACGTGCGTCAAAGGCTAATTAAAATTGTGTTGAAGTAATTTGCTTATCTTTATCCAATTGGGCTTAAGATGGTTGAAAGGAGTAGATGGATTTTCCTTTCTTGGGCTTCGAATTGGGCTTGAAAATTGGGCTTGAGAGTTAAAATATAGGGTTCTTTAGGAAAATACACCACAAATATGCATTAGGTTGAAATTTATGTCAATAATTAATCAACAATTTTTGGGCCGTATTTTTTACGGTGAAAATGGAGAAACGATGGTGCTGTACTGCTGTCAATCAAGCCTTTTTATATATTGTTATTAGTATTCATGACTTTCTTTTTTTTTGCAAACAATTATTCACGACTTTCTATATACAAGTTTGTATTTAAATAATAACATAAATAAATGTAAAATTTTAACTTAATGTGGTTTTTCTATTTAATGACTTTTTAATTAATCTTTTATTTATCTGTGACTTTTTAATTAAAATATTACATTTAGAAATAAAAAGTTCAAAAATCGCAATATAAGTTGTCTTGAAAAAAGACGCATATTTAGGTAAAACTTCATATTTAAACAAGCATGAAGGTCGTCTTAAAAAAGTCACATTTGCGTCACATTTAATTTAAAAAGTCACGTATAGAAAGTCAAATTTGTGTTACTATTTTATTAAAATATCACATTTAGAAAAAATCACATTTAAGTAAAAAAGTTACATATAAAATTTACATTTATTTGACATTTCTATTATGTGTGTGACTTTTTCACATTTGATATTCAAATTTTACATGTAGTTAAAAAGTCACATTTGTGTTACTATTGAATAAAAAAGTCACATTTCATGTCACTATTATATTAAAAAGTCACATTTTATGTCGCTATTTAATTAAAAAGTCACATTTTATGTAATTATTGAATTAACAAGTTACAAATAGAAAAGTCACATTTTATGTCACTATTTAATTAAAAAGTCACATTTTAAGTAATTATTGAATTAACAAGTTACAGATAGAAAAGTCACATTTTAATTAAAAATTCAAATATAGTCATATAAAGAAAAAGTCACATATCAAAAATTTTATATAGGAAAAGTTTCATTTAATTAAAAACTTATATATTTAAAAGACATTTAATGGAAAAGTAACATGTTAAAAATCACATATGGAAAATGTTATATTTAATTAAAAAGTTACATGTAAAAAAATCGCATATAAAAAAGCTACATTTAGTTAAAAAGTCACGTATAAAAAAATCACATTTTATGTCACTATTGAATTAAAAAGTCACATATAGAAAAGTCACATTTCATGTCATCATTAAATTAAAAAGTCACATTTTGTGTTGTCATTGAATTAAAAAGTCACATATAAAAAAAGTTATATTTTATGTCGTTATTTAATTAAAAAGTCACATTTTATACAACTATTGAATTAAAAAGTCACAGATAAAAAGTCACATTTTAATTAGAAAGTCAAATATAGTCATAGAAACAAAAAGTCACATATAAAAAATTTTATAAGAAAAAGTTGCATTTAATTAAAAATTTATATATCTAACATTTAATTGAAAAGTAAAACCACATTTGGAAAATATTATTTTATCTATGTGAATTTTTATATGCGTGACTATTTAACTAAATAGTAACAAACTAATAATATGATTTTAGAAGACAAAATAAAATGAAGAAGATTGCCCTAACAAGTTACAAGAAATAAGTGAGAGAAAAATAAAAAGAAAACACGTGTGCCATTTAACAAAAAAAAAAAGAGAAAGTAAAAACAAAGCACATATGCAGAAAGGAGAGAGAAGGAACAAATGGTTAGAGAAAAAAGATAGTCCACTTGCAGAGAAAAAACGGTTGTTTGCCGTACTTTTACGGCGTGAATATATTTACACGTATTTTTCAAATTTTTTAATAAAAGAAAGTAGCATGCCTAATTTTCCCTAAAATATAATCTAGGCTTGAAATGAGTTTAAAATAAGATAGACTTAACATATTGGCTTAACATAAATGGGCCGAGAATTAAAATATAATTAAGAATTGAGGTTGGATATAAGAGTACAATCAAGGCCGAATTTTCTTGGATAATGGACTTAATTTATTAATCTGGACCCAAATTTAAAATTCAGAAAAACAAGATCCAATTAATCACAAATTTACGTTCTTCTTTAAAATAGCCAGTTGAGAGACGCGAATCTTTTAAAACCTTTATCGTGACCAATTATTAAATAATAAACTAGGGTGGTAGCGACACGCTTGAATTTCTTTAAAATCTTTAAATGGCAAATTTTCATTTATGAAAATCCATTCGCTACAATTTGTTACTATAAGCAACAGAAAAATGATCATTGAGCATTGATTGTTGCTAATTGGTTGCTATTTGTAATGATCATTGACTGTTTCTATTCATAACGGACCTTTCTATTACTAATTTCTCGAAAAACGAAAAACTTCATAATTAGATATTTAGAGTATAAATTGACATATATGAAATAATATATAACAAAAGTTTAATTAATAAAAAAAGCTCCAATGTTTGAAAAGGAGAATTCGATGTTTTTACATTGGCAAAATTACTAGAATATACTTCATATAAATTATGGGGCAACATATTAACAAAGATATATGGTGGCCTAGCTATTAGGACTTTACTCTCCAACCGTCAGGACTTGAGTTCGAATCCCCACATGAGCAATAGGGGGAAATTAATTCTGATGGGTTGGGTTGGCGGGTTAGGTTGTGTCATTGCGGGTCAGGTCGGGTTAAATAAAAAATATTTTTATTTTTTTTAAATTCTTGTCCATGATTAGTACGGAATTAGCAACAAAAGTTTGTTGCTAATTAATAACTGTTTTATCCATTGGTAATTTATTAACGGCCTAACTTGTTGCTAATTAGTATAAGAAATTTTTTACGTTACTAATTAGTAACAGAATTTTCTGTTACTAATTAGCAACAGAATTTATATTCCGTTTCTAAATTTGCCACCATCGAATTAGCAAGGGATTTTGTAACAGTATTTTCTATTACTAATAGCTTTTAGCAAGTAGATTGACCCTGTTAGTAATTGAAATTTCCATTACTAATAGGGCTTTTTCTAGTACTGTAATCTCCCATTATCCAAGAACGATGAATCATCATCTTGGATATTCACAACCTTCATGCAACTTTCATTATACTTGTATGACATCTTCCTGATAACTTGTAGTTAAAGTTTCATCAAATGTCTGACTAAGTATAACAGTCATCACATAAGATTCTATGGTACCCTCAAATCAAAGGACCAATTCCACAACTATCCATTAGAGATCAGCCACTGACATTTGGATAACTTACCATGTGGTATCTCTAGACGGGTCATCCAGTGCATGTTCAACAATGCATCCATGTGTCCATTTGGATGTTCCTACAATATGAACTCGTAAGATCAGTTACTTTCTTCATAAGAAAAAAATGCGATACATGCTAATCTATTAACAATAATGATATATGTATCTAATTACTACATTGACTAGGGATATTTTAACAATAAGTATATAACTTACATCTCACAATCACAACTCCTTGTGATTAATAAGTTACTCTATCTTATTCTATGGACTCTATTATTTTACAAGATAACTTTTATCTTAAGAATCGACGCTCTTCCGATCTCATCAATTAATAGGTGTTTATGCACATCAATGTCCAATAAATATTGCAACAACAGAATCACATACAAATATATCTACATCTATTGTGTATAATTCATATAGATTTATCATGACCATCATACCATGACAACAGCTTTGTCATAAGATCTCTCGAATATTTAGATGGATTTGTTCAATCTCTCTATCATTTTTGTATCATTTCTTTCCAAGAGATATAATGCCTCAAAACAAACTTAGATCGCTGATGAGACCCAAATTTCCTTCACTTGTGCGATGGCTCTATTGCTATCACAATCTCTATTGGATCAACAATGTTAGGAGCAAATTCAAGTTCAGTTATGAACTTTACGATCTAAACCGCTTCATTTATTACTTTCAAAGTAGCAATATATATAAATATAAGGCTTAATATTTGAATCAGTAGTTGTATCTATCTGGAACTCTTTCCAGTTGATCACGCTACTATTTTGAGTAAATACTTTCCAAATTGGGATATTTCTTTAGTCTGTTCAGACTAAGAACTAATATCAATAAATTCATGAACTTTTAGTTCATATTTCTCCATAATCCAAAAACATATCTTCAAGTGCTTCTCAAGCATTTAAGAATGTTCATGACCATTATAAGTTATTTCTTGAGAAAATTTACCTGGAATCTACTTTTGACCTTCAAAAAATGTGAAACATTTGGTCCAGCATATAGATTGCATACTAGATAGATTCTGTGGCAATAGCACAAGGAATATTATCCCTGCAGTCTTTCTAACGTGTGTTTTATAACACTTCTTTTGAGAAAATGTTCCCATCCCTGTGGGACAGTGTCCTCACATTGACTCTTTGATACAAAATCTTCTTAAGATTTTATCTACGTATATGGATTTGGATAGGCCAAGCATACTTCTATGTAAATAGATTTTATCTATGTACATAGATTTGGATAGGCCAAGCATAACACTTCTTTTGAGAAAATGTTTCCATCCCTATGGGACAGAGTCCTCACATTGACTCTTTCATACAAAATCTTCTTAAAATTTTATCTATGTACATAGATTTGGATATGCCAAGCATACTTCTAGATCTATCTCTATATATCTACATCCCAAAGATGCATACTACCTCTTCCAAATTCCATACGGAAAAAAGCTTTTGATTTTCTGTTTATATATGGGGATATCATGTTTCAATAATGTATTCTTATACAATATTATGAACACAGTCTAACTCCCACTAACTTCTTGTACACACTATTCCTCTTCATTCTTAAAAGAATCAAACGCTTTGATTATCTTATCAAAATGAAAGTTTCAGCTCATCTAAGGTTTGATTAATATTCAATTTGACTTTATGGATTCAAAATTTTCAGATTGTATCGTCTACATCCTTGCTAACATTCCCATAGAGGAATACAATTTTGACATCCATTTGTCAGATATGCTACTTTAGCAATAAGAATTCAAAGTTAGTACATACATGATTATAGATAAGAAAGTTCTATCAAAATCAACTTTTGTCTTTGGTCCACTACTAATCTTGTCTTTTTAACTTGAACATTATCATCTATGCTGACTTCTTAGTTGTAAACCAATTTAGAACATATGGATCTAATCCATACTGGTAAGTTAACTAAAGTCTACACTTTGATTGTAGTACATGGAGCTCAATTTGAATTCTACAGCATTAAGCCTTACCTTTTAAGTCAACACTTTGACTTTTATTTTGCGTAGATTGTTGGCTTATCACTTTTAATTATGAATCTAATATTGAAAACTATAGGATCATATCCTTAAGTAGACGAATTCCTCTACTGAGTTTACGCAGAGCTGATGTGTTCTTAAGAACCACATTCCTACCTCATCAAATGAAGTATATCCACTAACACATCTAGTCGATCAATTTCTTTTGCGATTTCTTGAATCCCTTCAAGAATCACTCCCACTATTTTCTTTGAATAAACAATTTCTCTAAGAATACAACATTAGATGACATCCATCTCAAATATGGAGTATAATCATGTCCAACAACTCATGTTGGATAATCTACAAAGAAATATTTTATACATTATTACCCAAAATAATTTTGAGTTTCGTCAATCGACTTAGATGGAATATGTTTTAGTGTGTAACATGCAATTTTGGAATAATTGTTTGGCATATCAAATTATAACATATCTAATATGCACAACTTCACTTAAAATACACCATTGTAGAATTATGTATTTATAGGAATTCACTGCAACAAAATCTTATTCTCTGTAGATAATCAATTATACCTATAAATATTTCTCACTCCGATCATATCTAAGTATTAGAATATCTTTCCAAATAGCTTTCCATTTCCCACTTGAACATTTGAACATTTCAAAACTTTCATGCAAAAACTTGATCAAGTACATGAAATCATATCTTATATAGTCATCACTGAACTTGACAAAGTAAGAAAAGCTATACCTGATATTTGTAGACTTTTGTCCAAATACATCAATATGGATTAGGACGTATTTGTTTTTAATGTTAGAACTAGATATAATCTAGATTATCCGTTATACCTCTTTTGTTTTCTATTCTGATTATATACCTTTTAGGATTTAGAATCCAGATATTATCAGTCTTATTTTTCTAGTAGATTCCATAATTAAGGATAGGCATTATTCTCAATCTCAATAAAATAACTATTCATGTCTAAACATGAGTCAGAAATAATGTTTTTCATAAGAACTTGATCATAATATCAATATTCTTATCACAAAACAAAACAAAAGGTAAGACAGATAATAGGTTTTAAATGGTATAGGTCCTATTTTTCCTTCTACAGTGATCTACTTTGTTTCAATCTCATTTATATTCCAAAAGTATGGGAACCATATCTAGTATCTAATACTTAAGAGACTAAAGAGCAGCCTTATCACTCTCATCTTGTAATAGAATCTTCTTAAAGATTTCTTTCTTTCCAAGATGATGATTATATATGCCTTACAGTTTTTATTCTAATGCTCTTTGTCTCTTTACAAAGATCATTGGTTTTGGATATATGTTTTTATACACTTTAGCTGTATTATTGACCATCAGGAATCTTTCTCAAAGTTCCATCAATACTACCTTTAAGTACCGCGTGTTAAAGGCATCAATGGTCAATACTTGCCTTTACATCACATTGATGATAAGTTTAATAGTTTTAGCATATCAAACAGACTACACAGGGTAAAATGAATAGAGTATATACTGCTCAGTATAGCTCATCATTCAACTCTTTGATATGAATAGAAACAGTATAAACCTCTGTACCCACATGCAACCTTTACGGCTCATAATGGCTAGTATCACATATACCCATTATGTTTATCATCTCATGATATCTGTAAATTTGCACTATTTTTGCAAAACTTCCATAGTAGGAACATTCGCATAATCTGTTTTAAGATATATCTATTTTTCTATACTTGAGAACTATTCTCATTATTATGTCAGTTCTATAATTTTGGTCCAGAGAATTTTCTTGACATATAACATGCCAATTAAATTTATAAATATACTCATTATTCAAATATGTAATGAAAAGATAGAACAAAATTAATTGATGTAGGAAATTAATTTGACATGGACTTTTATCAAATTAACTATTCTCCCATTGTATTAATGATCACTCTACATTAAATATTGAAATTCATTTGAATTTCTAGTGGGACTAGGATCCCATTTGCTTTATTAGAACCTTGAGTTACTCAATAAATCCTAATAAAGTATTCAGGTAGATACACTATCAACTACATCTCTTATGTAACTCCTAGATCATCAAGTAGACAACTAATTGCCATGCACATCTATGTACTTACTTGACACATCCCTAAAATTTTATTTCTTTGAGTCACTCTATAGGAAATAAAACTTCAGTTAAATTCAACCTACTGTTCAGAAATATCATATGTTTTATAGTGATAAACATATTCACAAATGAGCAGCCTTGAGTTACTCAACAAACTGACATCGGTAATGAACTCTGGTTTTTCACTATAACAGTGAAAGGCATGTATTAATATTTAATACGAATTTAATATTTTAATTAAGGGATCAGTCTCATCTCAATCATGGTAATAACGTCCAATATGTAATTAACTATACATAACTAATAAGCGCAGATCATTATGGATTATTTCTACCCAATCGGCTTGAGCCATGAAGAAGATTAGATGATTAATTTTAGAAGATATCGCATTCGACTATCTAATGTTAAATGCAAATATTCTCCAATTTTTCCTTTTCCAATGAGTATCATATACAAATTATCTTGTTACATCTCAAACGGAAAGGAAAACAAAATTAACCATGCAATTATAACTAGTATCCTATACTAGTTTATTGAAACCAATCATGTAGTTCAAGTCCATAATAATCCACTAAAGTCATTCAATTAATATCACATATTAATTAACATATCAATTTCTAGATTTGACATTGACAATAATCGTCTAAACTAATTTAGACATGATGGAATTGATCAATCAAAATTAAATAATTAATCTAATTAATCAAGTAATTTCGCATCAATAAAGTCAATCAATTAATCGTATTAATTGACCAACTTTATTAGCAATTGGGGATTACAAAAAAAAAAAAAAAACTCTTTATTTTGTTGTTAATATCAAAGCCATACTTTGATATAAGTTTTGAAAAGATTTAGGGTTGAAATCACAACTTGAATTAAGTTAAAATTCAACTTTTATCCAATGAATAATTTTGGCAAAACAAATTTTTTGGTGAAATTTAATTTTTGACTCAATTGAAAATTTTGTAAAATTTTACAAAACTTTTAGGTTCTAATTCAAACTCTAAGGACTAATTTGTCCAATTTGAAAAATATAATACCGATACTGAAATTTTCAAAAATTCAGGGTCAATCTGTGAAGTTCTAAAACTTAGAGGAATGTCCTTGCAATTTCAGAAATTTCAAGGTCCTTCCTGTACATGTCAAAAACATGGGAGGCTTGCTATGAAATTTCTAAAATTGCACAGTAGGCCCCCGTCCCCAATTCGAAGGCCGACAGCAGCGGTGGCTAGGGTTACCCCTACCCACTGCCGTTATATTCCGCCCGGCAGGAGCTGCTTCAGAAGCAGCCCTACCAACTGCTGCTGCGAGGCGCCAAAAATTTTCTAGCCCCCTTCTGCTGCTACGAACAGCATCGCAGCTGCGCCTACTCGTACAGTTGTTCACAACAGCAGTGGTGAATCACCACCTCAGGCAGCGAAGGTGGCTATTGTTCACAACAGTTGTTCACAACAGCAGCGGCCATTGCTGCTTCACTACCTAGAGCTGTAGTAGCCACTGTTGTTGTTCTCGCTGTGGTGGCTGCTGCTGCTATCTCCCTTCTGGTGTCCTCCCGTTCCATCTCTTTGATTTTACTTTATTTTATTTTATTTTATTTTTTCAAATTACGGATTATGAAATCAAATTTCATAATTAGAAATATGAATCTCAATCAGATTTAATTGTCAATGATATAAATCAAATTGATATATGTGACAATAACAATTATTGTGAATTTGATCAATAGTATTAAACAAATTCTAAATAGTAACAAGGTAGCCTCTGATACTACTGTTAGGCATTGAACAACATATACGCAACGGAAATTTAAATCAACATTCAATTCCTATGCCTAGGATCGACTTTGTACTTCAAAAGAATTCGTGATAGAAAATACCTATTTGATGAATGCCGTGAATTGTAAATCTTGATTGACCGTTTGAGTAATGCTTGTCACCACAGCTGTCCAATTGTCCAGCCTCTAACAGTAATCCACACAACAAGGATAGATTGGAACTCCACAACAACGGACAATTCGAAGCAGATTTATGGGAGTATGTTTAGGTTCTATCAAATTCATGTGCTAGCAAGAAGTCGACATAATATCCACCATCGTATCATGTAAAATTCGTTATACGAATTTTTCCCTGCAGTCTCTGTCTCAAATCCTAAACAAAATATGCCTATTTATAGTTGTAGGAACCAAAACCCTAGTCGTACTTGGGCTTCCACAGGCCTACAACTGAATGATTCAATTAATTAATCTAATCTAATTAATTCAGCCCTATTAAACCCAGTCTAGTTATTTAGACCTTGGACATCAATTCTAACAGTATCAATAAGCACACAGTCCACATCATTAGGAGATGCAAAATTTTTTTTTTTGTTTTTTAATCATATAAGTACTTGGAACAAGTTGGACTATTTATAGAAGATACATCGTCTATTATTTGAAACAGTTTTATCAATTGCATTATTTAACTACTAATATATTAGGAAGCATTGCAGGTTATTGAACATATTTGGCACATAGAAGTAAGATATGTGCTTTGTGCACGTCCAAGAGCATAGGTAAAAAGTAACAAAAGCCTGAAGTTTCAATCCACGAACAATAACAGGAAGATATATGCTTTTGCACACCTTTTTTTTCTAGATAATAAAGAAGATAAATTGGAAAGAGAGGTAAAATTGCACAATTATATTAAAACCGCATTCCCCATTATTTTAAAATATGCAACAGCATTCTGCGAGTGCAATTAACTCTTAGCTGGAGGATGAACCAAAATAAATGTCTTCAATTCTTCTCCCACTTTAAGACAACTCTATTGTTAATCACGAAATCTCAGTGTACATAAGGCGGAATGTCTACTTACTACAGCCTGAGGGGAATCCTAGCCATCGGAGCTTCACAATGAATAATGCATCAAAGAAATCCAATACTATTCACCTGCAAGAAACACTTATCATCAATTTACCCATTTTCTCAAATTTTAAATTTTATTTACCAAGTAGCAACAGCCAATTTCATTACTCCTCATATCAAAAGAAAATCTGAAGTAGCACACGATCCATCCTGCCATTCTCCATTCAACCCTGTAAGTGCCCATACAAAATGGGGATTATTCTATAACTAAATGGAAGCACCAAATGCTCAAAGAACACTCAGAAGAATTGGAGATAACGAAAGGAAAGGGATGATACATAAATTATAGCTATAAGCGAAGAAAAAAAATCAGTTGCACAATTTAGGGATATATGGATGTATCCCATTAAAAAGCTAAATAAATTTCAACACAACTCCAACACGGCACATCGAATTGGTGAAATAAGGAAAGAGAATTCTCATCATAATAGTCATTTCATATACGACCGAACCCAACCAAAATAATAAAAAAATAAAAAAAGAGAGATTGATTTATGGTTGAATCAAATTTTCCAAAAATTATTCCTGATTTTGTGCGATCAAATTTGTAATAAGAATGTGAAAAAAGAGGATACAAAGCTTAAGTTGGATATTTCAGAAAAGGCTAGAACAAAATGAATTAAAATGGAAAAAGAAAAGAAAAGAAAAGAAATATTTATATAGGTGACGTCAGTATGACATCACCAATAATCTTAGGATGCCCGTTTTGAGTAGGAAAAATCGCACCAGAGACCTTCTTATATATATATATATATATTTGAGTCCCTTTCAAGCACTTTCCGAAAGTTTTGTTAAAAAACTTCCCTCCCATGTGGCATACATGGATGTGTGCCATGTGGATTTAAAACATACATGGTTTAGGTTTGAAATTCATGTGGCCTGCATTCATGCATGCCACATGGGGTGGGAGTTTTTTTAACAAAACTTCTACGAAGTGCTAGAAAATTTTCCATCTATGAAGATGTGAAATACATATGTTATCTCACAAAAAATTACAAAATATCGACATGGAGTAACTGAAAGTGAAAATTTTTCAAAATGTTTTTGGAAAAAATTATTTAAAATTAACCAATTAATAAAAAGATACAAAAAAATAAAATAAACATTTATATTGCACAATCAAATAAATTACGATTAAATAAAAAAATTTAAATATAGGTTTAAACTATTTGGTAAATTACAATCTGGTAATTCAATAATAAATTACAAACCAATATATGGTTTGTACATTTTCTCTTTCTTTATCTAAAATATCAAAAGGTATAAAAAAATTGAATATAGGGTTAAACTCGACAATTTAATTATTATTAATTTGAGAAGCTAAGTTGCTTCTCAATATCTACTGTAAGATGTTATTAGTTTCTCCAATAATCATTTTTACTAAAATTTACCAAACACTTTCATCAACTGTACTTTTCCACCAAAAAAAAAAGAAGTTGAGTCTAACATCAATACCAAGTGGCGGGCGTCAAAACCAAGGATAAAAAAATATGATACTGTAACATGTACATAAAAACAAGGGTGATATGATAATTATAATTTATAACTGCAGAGTTTGAAATGGAAGAAACACATGAAAAAAGTAAAAGTTAAAAATAAAAATAACAAAACAAAAAGGGAAAATAAATGAGGAGTAAATTGTAGTTCAAATTGTGATGCAGTAGTTAGATACTCACGTTATGGGTAGACGGTCCCGTGTGCTAATCAACCTACCCTTCCACTATATTTCACTGTCTCAAAAAAAATATGAGAACTATATTTTATCATAATTTTTAAGTAGTACTACCAACTTTAAAAAAAAAATTAAATTAAGCAGTACTACCAACTTTTCTAGTATTTATTTTCAGTTAAACAAGATTTTCTACTAGTCAGACCTACCTCTTACTTGAACTAGAGGAAAAACAGCTCCCTTTTATTGATGCATGCGTCCCTTCTATTCCTTCTATTATGACTGTTATTTCACTCTAGCATTTAAACAAAAACACCATCTTGAAGAAGTCAAATGTTAAACAACTTCAAATTGAAAACTTTCTTATCATCATCATCATCAGCAGCAGCATTTAAACATCTCGTGCCCTGTTGCATGTCACATAGTGACATAGACATATGGCAAGTATTGTGTCATATATATACATACATGGAATATGTAAAAAACTCAAGAATGATAAGTGGAAGAGATATATTTATGGAATGACAAACATGGCTATTTATAGCCTTACATGGATAAGAAAAGTATAACAAACATGCACTAGCCCATGAATAACAAACACAGATTTCATGGGATTCTCTTGAAGAAATATTCAAAAAATTATCTACAAGATAATTCCCTAAACATAGGGATTATTTTACTAAAGCAATAAAAACAAACTTTAACATCCCCTCTAAGCTAAACATGGTTCAGTTTGCCCAAGAACTTGATTTAACTCCGAGCAAATTGTGAATCTTTAAGAAAGCCTCCAGCTTCAAAGGTTTAGTAAATATGTCTGCAGCCTATTCTTCACTTTGGCAATGAACAAACTCCACCACACCATCTTTAGTAAGATCACGGAGAAAGTGGAATCTGATTCTATATGTTTGCTCCGTCCATGTGGCAAAGGGTTCTTGGACAATTTAATTGTTGAACTGTTGTCACAAAATATCTGGTACTTCCTTCTGCGTGCACCATTAATTCATTAAGCATTCTTCTCATCCAAACAGCTTGACAGGCAAAAGACGCTGCAGTAATGAACTCTGCTTCAGTTGTCAATAGTGTGACTTTAGATTGTTTTCTTGAGGACCAAGCAACAGCAACAGAAGTGAATATAAAGGCATATTGACATGTACTCTTTCAGTCATCCAAATCTCCACCATAATCACTATCACTAAACCTCACCAGATATGATTCTGAGTTTTTCATATAAAACAAACCATAACCAACAGTTCCTTTTAAGTACCTCAGAATCCTTTTTGCTGCTTGAAAGTGAAGTTCTGTAGGTGACTCCATATATCTACTGACCAAACTTACCACAAACATTAAATCATATCGAGCAGCAGTTAGGTACATCAAGCTTCCAACTATTTACTTAAAGTATGTGCTATCAACCTTTCTCCCTTCAACATCTTTAGTCAGCTTAGTTCCAAGAACTATAGGATTCTACACTGAATTGTATTCATTCATCTGGAATATGATAAGTACTTCTTGAGCAAACTTCTTTTGTCCAACAAAACACCCATCATCTGTTTGTTTGACTTCCATGCCTAGGAAATAATGCATTTTTCCTAGATCTGTCGTTTCAAACTCATTCATTATAGACTTTTTGAACTAAGCAAACATTTTTTCACCGTTTCCTGTATGAGATCATCAACATAGAGACATACTATTAAAATTTTAGCTCTTGTTCCAAGCTTGATGAATAAAGTATATTCATAAGGACATTTCTTGAATCCCTCCTTTGTAAAGTAGGACTCAATACGGGTGTACCAAGCTCTAGGGGCTTGTTTTAGTCCATATAAAGCCCTTTTTAGTCTGTACACCTTTTATTCTTCTCTTTTCTTGATATAGCCTAGTGGTTAATTGATAAAAACCTGCTTGTTCAATTCCCCGTGCAAGAAAGCTGACTTCACATCAAGTTGGTATATAATCCATTTGTATTGAATAGCCAGTGATAACACTAATTGGACTGTCATGTCGAGCCACAGGAGCAAAAATTAGGCATAATCTATCCCGTATTCTTGTGCGTATCCCTTAGCCACTAATCTGGCTTTATATTTGTCTCCTTCTCTGTTTTCTTTTAGCTTTGTTTTGTATATCCACTTGACTCCAATAGCTTTTTCTCTTGCAAGTAAGTTTGTAAGTTCCCAAGTATTATTTTTTATAGTAGCTTCAATTTTTGAGTCCATGGCTTTCCTCCATGTTGAACTTTTTGCAGCTTATTCATCAAAGGTAATTGGATCACTATCAGTGAAAAAACCTAGATGAGCCAAATTTTCATCATTAGATAATAACTTGTCTCCATTGACATAATATCTCACCCATACAGGGGGCATTCTTACTCTTGTTTCACTGGCTCCTTGTTCTTCTAAATTTGCTCCAGATGAATCATTTTCTAGCGAATCAGCAACTACACCTTCTAGGCTAGTACCCACAGCTGATTTCTCCTCATAATCCTCAAGATCCACATCTATCTCTTTTGCTCTTTTATCTGTCCGATTCCAGTAGGTTTCTTCATCAACGATTACATTCCGGCTGATTATAATCCTCTTTATAGCTGGATTATATAATATGTGGGCTTTGGACTCTTCACCGATACCAAGCATAACACATGGCACACTTTTAATCTTCAAGTTTGCTTCTTAGCTTATCATTAACATGAGCAGCCAAATACTTTGAAATGAGCAACCCCTAGTTTCTTCCCACTCCAAGCTTGTTATGGAATCTGGAATCATATCCTTCACAGCAAATGTTGGGCAACTATTTAATATGTTAACACTCTAGTTTACAACTTCCGGTCAGAATGTCTTAGGCATTTTTATTTTTCTAAGCTCGTACCGCACTACACCATATTGATGATGGTACGATTTTTCTTCTCAGATATTCCATTTTGTTGAGGAGAATATGCTTTGGCATTAACTGTCTATGTACCATTCTCTTCACAAAAGGTGATAAATTCCTGTGAAGTGAATCCTCCACCACAATCAATCTGAAAACTTTAATAAATATTTCAGCTTCTTTCTCAACCATAATTTTGAGCTTTTTGGAAATAGATAAGGCCTCGGATTTTTCAGATAACCCAAGACTTCCAGCTAAAGTCATCAGTAAAGGTTATGAAGTACCTCTTGCCACTATTAGAAAAAAGGATTGATAGGTGCACATATATCAGAATGGATCAGTTGAAGAACTTATGAAAACTTCCAAATGCTCTTATGAGGAAATGTAGCATGATGTTGCTTCCCAATCACACATTATGTGCATATTTTTGTAGGAAGTTACAGTGTTGGTAATCCAGTCATTTGCCTTTGTTGTAGTGTTTTCAAGCCACTAGAACTTAGATGTCCATACCTATAATGCCATAACAAGCTAGCATCCTCTTGAGTAGTAGCTTTGTAGCACTTATAGCACTTAGAATCATCAGATGAGGCCTTTGTTTGTAGTGGAAACTTCCTCTTTGGTGCCATTTCAACTTGCATCACCAAACCTTTATCATGATGATGAATTCGACATACATTCTTTTGAATAAGAATAGCAAATCTCTTTTCTTGCAATTGCCCCAGGCTCATGAGGTTGCTCTTCAGTTCAAGTACATAGAAAACTCTAGAAATGCGGTGCTTCATCCAATTTACTTCAATATTTATGTCTCCTTTCCCTTTGATGTATAAGATAGAATTATTTCCCAGGTTTACCTCCTCTTTGAAATTCTCATCAATTGGTACAAAAAGCTTCTTGTCTTATGGTTACGACATCCAGAGTCAAGATACCACAACCTATTAGAGGCCTCTTCTTGCACATTTATCTAGGCCATAAGTAACATTTCTTCATTAGCATCAGCAAAATTTGATTTATTATTGACCTCCCTTTTAGGACATTCATATGAAAAATGCCCTAATTCATGATAGGTATAGTCCTAAATACGAGACTTATCAAATGTTCGTTGTCTACCTCTATCCCTTCAATGATCTCTATCACTTCCGCAACCTCCTCCTCCTCCTCTTCTAGGTGAATTGTTTTCTTAGCTCACTTTCAACACATGTTCCTCGAACATGGCCAATGATTCTTTGTTGATGCACCAAGAGTCTACTTTGTAGTTCATCAATTGAGAGTTTATCAATCTCATTTGATTCCTCAATTGAACAAACTATATAATCAAATTTAGGTGTCATAGATCTCAGTATTTTTTCAATTACCACTACATCTTCTATCTTTTCTTTATGGATTCTCATCTTGTTTGCCATAGTAAGCGCCCTTGCAAAACAGTCATTACAGATTCACGTACCTTCATATGAAGCATCTCAAACTCTTTACGAACGTTTAACTCTAGTTGTGCACCTTGATACTTCTTCTTCTGAGTCCCAAATGTCTTTTGTTGTGTCCCTCTTTAGAATTGACTCCAGAATGGTTCGATCTATAGCTTGAAAGATGTAATTCTTAGTATTCGAGTCCTTCAATTTCTGATCGTCTTGAGCTTTGAGTTGAGCTTTAGTGAGAACATTTCCTTCGGCATATTTTGTGATTCGATTCTCAACCAAGTCCCAATATTCCTTGAAGCATAGAATATTTTCCATAAGCATAGACCAATGATCATAGTTTCCATCAAAGTGCGGAATAGCTAGCTGCACAAAGTTACTTGTTTCTCCTGCCATCGACTCTTTGTTACTACAAGTCAGAGAGCTGCAGCTTTAATTTGCTTTAATTTTCAGGCCCTAGCGGGGAGCTCTAATATAAAAAATGTTATATGTAAAAAAACTCAGGAATGATAAGTGGGAGAAATATCTTTATTGAACGACAAACATGGCTATTTATAGCCTTACATGGATAAGAAAAATAAAACAAACATGCACTAGCCCATGAATAACAAACACAGATTTCATCGAATTCTCTTGAAGAAATATTCAAAAACTTATTTGCAAGCTAACTCCCTAAAACATAGGGATTAATTTACTAAAGCAATAAAAAACAAATTTTAACAATACACACGCGCGCGTGCACACACACACACATATATATATAACAAGACTGCACTTTTTACTCTTTTATCACACTTCATCATTTTTTGTATCATTATTTCTCATACCCATTCTACATTCCCAAATCAATCTCCAAATCTTTACTACCATTTTATTATTATTATTAGTTTTTTTTTTTAATTTCTTTCTATCATAGTTTTAAAAGGCGAGGCTAAGGCTCACCTCAAGGCCCGCCTCGGCCTGAGGCGATAGTCTGTTACCTTGATGCCCTAGTATGAGGCAATTTCCTTAGAGGCTTAACCTTTAGTGGTGAGGTGTACACCTCTATGATTGAGCATCAAGGCTCAAGAAGCGTAAGCCTCTAAATTGACATTCAATTTTGATTTTTTGTTTTTAACTTGTTTTGATTTAACGACTAAAGTACAAAGTTCATTATAGTTTGGATCGAATAGCAATTCAAAACTTAGCCTAACAAGTTGGAATTTGGAAGAAAGGAAGTTCACATCATATCAATATATCTTGTCTTTCTATCATTTCTTTGATAACAAGTTATCGCATTTCAACTCAAAAAATTGATAATCAAGCATGCAGGTTACCCTTTTTCTTGTTAGCTACCAGTGTTCCTTATCATAAATGGTTCTGCCACATGCGACATTAGTCTAATAATCACAAGTTGCAAACTACAAGATTTTTCATAATAGTAACATGTAATGACGTAGATAATGGAATTTCGATTAATTTATTTTGCTAAGTTATTTGTTTCACAACATTCAGAACTATTTGTATTGGTTTGTTGAGAGGCTTACGCCTCAATTGCCTTGAGTTGTATGCCTCACCTCATCAAGAAAAAATGACTTAAGGCATATTTCCATAATTTCGGCCAGAATCTTTTCGTGAAGAAGGGGAGGAAGATCTCTTGGTTTGCAATTTATTTAAGGTTAGGCTGAGAGAATGGGATATGAACATTGTTAGGGAACTATTTACAAGCAGGGATGCGAAGGAGATAAGTCATATCCCTATAGGGAATTTTTCAAGACAAGACAGAGCGATGTGGAACTTTAGTCGAACGGGTGAATATATGGTGAAGTTGGGACTTCGAGTGGCGATGGACATGCAAACTGAACCCAGCTCGCTTCGGCTCAATGGGCAGTGGAGTAGGTTGTGGAGTTTGGATATCCTCGCAAAGGTTAAAATCTTTCTTTGGCAGGCTTGTAGGAACTGTCTTACGACCCGAGAAAGGCTTGCAAGTAGGGGAATGGATATTCATGAGTCATGTTCATTATGTGAGCGAGGATTGGAGACTATACTGCACTATTTGAAAGAATGCCCTGTAGAACAATTATTTGTATTAATCAATATAGCAAATCGTTGCAAATTCAATTTTGAGAGATTTTACAAATAAATGAAAAAACTTTTGCGAATCCTCTGATTAACGATCGAACTGTTGAAGCAGGGGCCACGTGGCTTGAATCTTGAACTTTGGAATTTGAACTTAATTTGTTGAAGACTCTAACGTGTAGAATCATTGAAGAACTTGGATTTCTGGACTTGGATTTGACTTGTGTTTGATTTGTGGAAGATTTTGATCTTCTGGCTTCTGTTTGACTTGATTTAACTGTAGGGTTTTTATACTCTGGCAGCTTTAATTTGATTTTGGGAGAGTTTTGGCGTCTCTAGGTCTTCAGGGTTTTTGTGCACCTGTGACTTGTGATTTTCATTGAGCCGAAGGCCTCTATTTATAGAGAAAACCTAGAGTTTCAAGAAAATGTAGGATGGGCTGTGGGCCGAGTTTTGACTGCAAGACTGGCCTTTGAAATTAAGATGGGCCTCCCGCGAATTAATGGGCTCTTTTAACTTAAATGAGAATTACAAGTTTAAAATGTATAAGCGGGCTAATTCACTCGACGTCGACCCAACTGACAAAAATAAACCCCGTGAAACTTTTTATGTCTACAAATGCCCCCTCAAGATTTATAAATTTATTATAAAAATAAATAAATGGATAAACCTTGATTATGTATAATTTGAAAGAAAAAAATTTATTTGGAAGGGTCATCGTACGACAAGAAATGAATTTAAGAAGTCAAGCCCATTAAAGGTGAGGAAAAATAATTTGAAAACATAAGAACCCCAAAAAAAAAAAAAACCAACAAGCCAGTTTAAGTTTTTCTTTTCCCCTTTTTTTTTCAAAAATGTTTCTTTTGTTCCAAGGATTACCCTAATTCTTACAAGTCTTGCTTCTCAAGACTCCTTAATTCTTGTAATTCTTGCTTCCCAAGGCATTCATACGCCGGGCTCGACCTCACCACATTATTTAGGTACATGCACGGGTCATTATTCATCACACCCAATCGTCTATTGTTTTTTCAAGAAAAATTGGGTATGTTGGAATTTCATGGGTTTGTGTATGCATGAATTTAGATTTCACCAAGACTTTTGTTTTTCATTGTTCCACGTTCCAACCGAATTCGGCTTTTTGTTTCTTGCATCCACCAGACTTTCAACTTGATGTTTGAATTACGATTAACAAGTTTAGCTTGCGTGCATGTGGAAAATTTTAGAGTTTGAGTTCGAATATCAGCTCGGCAAATATTTACCCTTTCGCTTTCATTTTTTTTTTATTTGGTCGTTTTAATTTGATGCACTTGAAGACCATAAATTAACCCTTTATGACGTATTATGTTAAGGGTCAACGTAAAAACCTTCGATCCAATACATCTTATGCCAAGAGTAGGGATTGGTTTAATGTCCAATATGTTTTATGATTGGAGAGCGTTTTCACGCGCGGCACATATTATGTTAAGGATGAATCTTTTAAAATTTTCAGAATCTGCACACCTTTGATGTTAAAGGCTAAGAACCGTTTGAGGTCAAACACATCTTATGTTGAGGACTTGTTTACGTCCAATACATCTGCTGTTAAGGACCGAGGTTCTAGACTAACACATCTTTCGTTAAGGGTTTGAAGTCTTGGCTTTTTATCTAACGTGTCTTGTGTTAAGGGCAAAATTAAGCTTTTGTCCAATACACCTGACGTGGACGATTAAAGTTTTGGCTTTGGAAAATTTTCAAGTGCAAAAGTTTTACACTTTTTTTTTGGGTTAATTTTGATGCTTTTTTTTTTTTACGTGCATCCACTTTTGAAATTTTTTGTTTACTTTTTGATTTTTTTTTAAAAATTTTCATTTCCACATTTCCAACAATTTTTTTCAATTTTTTTGGATTTTTTTCTGACTTTCGGCTCTTTTTTTTTAATTCCGTTTTATTTTCTCTGTTTTTTTTCACTTTGCATGTTTAATTTAATTTTTTTCACTTGTCTCTTTTTTTCCCCTTATGTTCTGATTTTTTTTTTCGAAATTTCGTTCGAGTTGATTTTTTTTTTTTAAAGTTTAATTAAGCTTTCACATTCGGTGCCACATGTTTAAATTTATTTTGTGTTGTTTTATAATTCTCCTTTTACGAATTGTTACTGATTTCCTTCCTCTTGTTTTGTTTTATTTCCAGGAATGGCAAAATCAACTCTTAAGAAGAATCCTAAGAAGAATCAAGACCTGGACTTGTATGGAATTTTAGAATTTGAAATTGAGGGCAAGACTTGTTTTTGCTTTGGAGGATCTGAACGGCGTGGTGGACTTAAACTTTGCGTTGATGACGCAATGACACATCCTTCACCTTCCATTGCCCAAAATCGCTTGCCCAAATTGCACATGAATGCTCTCAGTACACATCATGGAGATTTACATCATCATCCATATTTATGCCTTCCTCCTCATCATTCCCAAAGTACGGAATTTATCCCTAAAGCAGTGGTTTCAGACATAATTGGCAATAGGGAAATTCAATGGGATGAAGACTTATTTGGGCGTGAAGACATCCTTTATTTGGCAAAATTTTGGGAATGGTCTCTCTGGGTTTAGAAACTTCTTCAACAAAAGAAAAAGCGGGATTTAGCTTACGCAGTTGGAGCCGTTACTCTAGATTACAATCATCCAGATTCTGTTTTCATCGCCCTTTCTGGGGCTTGGTGTCCAACAACTAATATATTTGTGACTAGTTGCGGTGAGCTAGGTATTTCTCTTTGGCACATCCGACACATCACTGGCCTTTCTATTTTGGGAGACTGCTATGAGGAAGTTGTGCCCAACTCTTCAGATTTGACGAATCTACTTCCGAAATCTTTCTCACATTTGTTTGGTGTTTTCTTCAAGCTTGCACATGATAAAGGATCTGATCGCGCTAGCTATGAAGGTTAGATTAATTTCTGGTTTCGCCAAAAGAACTTTGCTAGAGATCCTCGCAAGTTGAAGGCTTATAAAGAATTGATGAACTCCCTGCCAAATATTAAGCAAAAACCAGTGAGGAAGACTGTGAGACCCCTTCCGATTGACAAGCCAAAGAGTATTCTTCGCAGAGATTCGAGTCACTGGGATGACTTACTATTTACTTTATCTGCTAAAGAAGATGATGAGTGTGAAATAGCTGCTTACTTATCCCTTTGGCTTTGTCGCTTTATTCTACCTTCCGGAGAAGATTATATTAGAGTAGGAACTTTCAAAGTGGCTTCTAGAATGGCTACCGGAGTCAATTACAGCTTTGTTCCTCCTATTTTGGCTAGCATCTACCGAGGACTTACACAGATTTCAGACTGTCCACCTGGTTCGGATCTTGGCTAGATTCCTCACTCATTTCCAAGGCATTTTCTTTATGCTTGGATTGCAAAGTACTTCGCACATGGAATTTATGATTTAATCAGTAACAGCACAAACCGGCCGACTATTCGGAACTTTGCAGGGACGTTGATTGTTGTCTTGCCTTGGGAACTTGGGATAGCTAATTGTAGGAGTATCATTCGTGGATCAATGAGTTTGACTGATTTTTGTTGGAGTCCAATTGAGCCGCCTTCTTCTCATGGCACGCACAAGGATGAGAGTTTAAAATTTAGGAATATGGCATTTATGACAAGCATTCGACCTGGGTTTCTTTCTTACCGTAGAGGATCTACCTACATTTTAGAAGCTTACAGTCCTCACAGGTTTTCAAGACAGCAAGGTTTTAGACAAAGACTTCCGGGATCTCCAATCAGCCGGGGTATTTTGTGCAATGCCATAAACATGTATCGAGTTTGGTTATTGTTAACCCGAATGAAGAGCGGTTCTTTATTCAATATACTGATGTATGAAAGAGATACACAACTCCATGTTGATGTAGAGTACATGGATTGGTAGAAAGCTAAAGTCTTGCCAAGCTTCCAGAGTATTTCAGTTCAAATTTTAGCATCAAGTGAGGGTTTTGATTTTGACTTGGCTACATCAAGCAAAGGTAAAATGCCAATGCCGGAACAGTTGATTGTGACCTCTCAAGAACTTCCTCAAAAAAGAGATCTTAGTGTTACCGCTGGCAGAGGTGGAAAGAAACTTAAAGTTTTTTATCCTACCTCAATGATAGCATTACCCCTTGAGCATGTCAAAGATGTATCTGTAGCAATTCTAGAGGACAATGAAATTGCCTGAGATCAGGTAATTTTTTTTTTATCATTTCTCCTTTTTTTTTTTTTAACAAATTTCTTGATCTTCTACCTTTTGTCTTTAGAATCCTACTTCAAGGGAAAGTCAAAGGTATCTCCTGCACAATGGTGCTGATCTAGCAGTTTCGAGAGTTAGCGCCAATATTGACGATGAGTATTTGACTATGTCTCCTCGATTGTGAGATCAAAGTATGCCTGCTTTTTTTTCTTTCATGACCTAAAATGAATTCCTTTTTTTTTAAAAAAAAAAGCCTTCATTCTTATCTTTTTTTTTTGTAGACTTTCCTCAAATTTCTGAAGGATTTTCACCTTTATCCAATCATACTGATAAGGTGATTGATGCTCTTGAAGGTATTGAAGAATTTATTAGCTACAAAGACCTTCCTAGCAAATATCCCAGTAGCATTGATGGAGGAGTTATAGCATCCAATCAAAACTTAATCGAAGAAATTCTTGATGAAGTTGAAGTAACCTCTGCACCGTCAAAGGTTAACAACCCTGAAACTATTCAAGAAGCCTCAGATAGCATGCCTTTGAAGACTTTGAATGCTACCTCTCCTCCGACTATGGATCCACAAAAACTAGCCCCAATTTACTCAGTTATTTCTAGACCTCTTCCAAGTATGAGTCAAGGATCTCCCTTTCTTCAAGATGTTTTAAAGGGGGCGTTATAAAGCTGTCTTTAGACGATGTTCAAGAAAGCACTCAAACATGGTTTTATCAACCTCAGGACTTGGCGGGATGATAACAACCTGACTATTCGAACTTTGATAACTGATTCCTTTCATAGGGACCCAACACCTTTGATAAATCAGATGGATGCATTTTTTACAAGAGTTAATGCTTACCTTCTTCATAGGGGTGAGACCATGAAACATCCTACTGTAGAAGATAAGGACAAACAATTGAAGACCTTAGACGTGCAATTAGAAGCAGAGCACATGACATGCTCTTTTTTGGAAGAGAAGAATAGCCAGTTGACTTCTGAACTTGATAGGCTTCGTGATGAACTGCAAACCCATTCTGAGAAGATAACCTAACTTGGAACTTCAAAACTTTCAGTGGAGCAAATTCAAGTCATAGATGTTTCTGCTGTACATACTGTCAATCAGGAAAGGAGTGCACTTGAAGATAGCTTTATGCACCTGATTGATAGTGTTTGACTTTTTATTTTTCCTACCTTTTTTTCGATGTAAGAATTTCATTTCAACATTCAATAATATGAATTTTACTTTATATCATGAATCGAGTATGTTTCTCCTTATTTTTTTAATTGCCAACAAACTTAGCAAAAAGAAAGGCTTTCTATTTTTTATTTCGTGACTGAACTTGGGGTTATTTTTTTATCCAAGCTGCCTACGTACCCTTGAAAGTGATCAAGTCAAACGTAGTTCAATACAAGATTTTTTGTCTCGTATGTGTTTGATTTTTTTTTGAGCTTGAATTTTTTTTTAGCCATTCATAGTTTATCCTATTCCAGGCCAGGAGCAGTACAAGATATTTTTGAAGAAGAAATAAAAGACACTAGGCGTAAAAGTGCTTCAAGAATTTTTTTTAGCTATTCACAATTCACTATCTTGTATGCTCCATTGGTGAATGCTTGAGTCACTACATAGGGACCATCCCATTTTGGTTGGAACTTGTCCCCGGCTTTCTTAGTGACGATGATTGGTCTTCTTACACAAAGCACTAGATCTCCAACTTGAAATGACCTGGGTCGCACTTTTTTATTGAATGACTTGGCCGTTCTAGCTTGGTAGCATTCCAGTTGCATTTGAGCTTCGAGCCTCTTTTCATCCAGCGCTTCCAACTCTTGCAGACGAAGTCGGGCATTTTTATCTGCTGTCAGCCATTCTTGGATAGTGAGTCTCAATGACGGGATTTGACACTCCAAAGGGAGTACAGCTTCAACTCCATATAGAAGAGCATATGGTGTGGCTTGTGTTGGAGTTCGATAAGTTGTACGGTAAGCCCACAATACTTCTCCAATTCTTTCATGCCAGTCCCTCTTGGATTTCGATACAACTTTTTTCAATAGGTTGCACAAGGTTTTGTTGAAAGCTTCTACTAGTCCATTAGCTGCTGCATTGTACATGGATGAGTTGTATTGTCTAGACCCAAACTTAGCACATAAGTTGTTTACATGGCTATTGCAGAAGGGCTTCCCATTATCGGTAATGATATGTCGAGGAATACCATACCGGTAAATGATTTGAGTGCGGATGAAGTCCGCCACATTTTCTTTTTTTCACTTCTTTCAGTGGCACGGCTTCAGCCTACTTGGAGAAGTAGTCAGTTGCAACCAGAATGTTAAAGTGTCTGGCTGGGGATTTGAGATTTATAGGCCCAACCACATCAAGGCCCCATGCATCGAATGGCCAAGAAGCTATTGTCGGATGCAATGGCTCAGGAGGCTGATGAATGAAGTTCGCATGGACTTGGCAGACTTTACATTTCCTTGGATATTCCATAGAATCTTGGACCATAGTCAGCCAATAGTACCCCATTCTTTTTATCTGAAAATGGAGCTTTGGACCAGATTGATGTGCACCGCATATCCCAGAATGAGCTTCTTCTAAGGCATGCATCAATTCTTCATTGCTTAGGCATTGAAGGAAAACTCCATCAAATGATCGCCGATAGAGTGTATCTTTGTAAAAGATGAAATGAGGTGCACGTCTTCTTATCTCAGTTTTGCGGTGAGGATTATCTGGTAGCCTTTGATGTTAAAGATAATCAATGATTGGCTATCTCCAGTCTTCTTTGTCTTCATTAACAGCCTCAACGTTGTTTTTTCCCTCCATTGGTTGAAGCTTCAATGGTAGAATTACCCATCTTTGAGCAATTGATATTGGATGGGTAAAATCATCCTCTGATTTATCTCAAACGATAGCCATATTAGCCAAAGCATCAGCCTCTCTATCTTTCATTTCTTGGAACAAACTTGATTTTTATCGAATCAAATCGTTTCAAAAGGGTTGATGTGTATTCATTGTATGGTTTCAGGTCTGAATTTCGGACTTCATATTCTAACAGAAGCTGGTTGATGATCAACATGGAATCTCCAAAAACTTCAAGCTGGAGATACCCATGTCCAATGTTGTTTCTAGACTGATAATGAGAGCTTGATACTTGGCCATATTGTTGGAACATCTTTCTGTCAAAGTGAATGCATAAGGCATGACCTGATCGTGTGGAGTGATGAATACAACTCCTACTCCAGTACCATATTTTCAAGCAGCTCCATCGAAGAATAGCTTCCATGATGGTACTACCTCAGTATAAAAGACCTCTTCGTTAAGAAGGTCTTCAGGAAGTTCCCATTCTGCTGGAATTGGATGATCAGCAAGAAACTCGGCCAAAGCTTATCCTTTGATGGCCTTTTGTGGGATGAACTTGATTTCGAATTCAGATAACATGAGTGCCTATTTCCCTAATCTTCCTGCTAAAATTGGTCTTGACATAATGTATTTCAAAGGATCGACCCTTGAAACAAGATGAATCGTATGTGCTAGCATGTAGTGTCTTAGCTTTTTAGTTGCAAAGATTAACGCTAGACATATTTTCTCAATAGGTGAGTATCTTAACTCGGCACCTACCAATGTTCTGCTCAAGTAATAAAGGGCACTTTCTTTTCCTTCATCATTAACTTGGGCAAGTAGCGCTCCTAATGAGTGTTCTTGTGCCGCAACATAAAGGATCAATGGTTTTCCTAGAGTTAGGGCTGTAAGCACTGGCGGACGAGATAGATATCGTTTGATGCTTTGAAATGCATTCTTGCAAGCATCATCCCATTCAAACAGAACATCTTTCTTTACCAATCTGTTGAATGGATGACATCGTCTAGTGAGATTTGAAATGAACCTCCGGATGTAGGCAAGCTTTCCCTGGAGACTTTTTAACTCACGCAGATTGGTCGGCTCCAGCATATTGACTATAGCATCAACTTTTGATTGATCTATCTCAATGCCTCGATGCCAGACAATGAACCCAAGGAATTTTCCAAAGGTGACACCAAATGTGCATTTCAGTGGGTTCATTTTCAACTGATACCAACGAAGTCTTTCGAAGACATCCCGCAAGTCTTGGAGATGATTACTTCATTTCATTGACTTGACCACCAGGTCGTCGACATAACACTCTACCTTTTTGTGCATCATGTCGTCAAAATTTTTCTGCATTGCCCTTTGGTAGGTTGCCCCCGTATTTTTCAGTCCAAAAGGCATTACTTTTTAACAGCATATTCCTTTTGGGGTACGAAATGCTGTAAGCTCTTTGTCTTTGGGATTCATTCTGATTTGGTTGTACGCAAACGACCCGTCCATGAAAGAAAGAGTCTCATGCCCCGTAGTTGCATCGACCATCAGTTCTGTTAATGGTAACGGAAAATCATCTTTTGGACAAGCTTGGTTTAAATCTTGAAAATCGACACACATTCTAAGTTGTCTATTTTTCTTTCAAACAGGGATGATGTTGGCAATCCAAGTAGGATACCTGACTTCACGTATAAATCCTGCTTCGAGAAGCTTGTTTATTTCAACTTCAATTTGAGGAACCAATTCTGGACGAAACCTCCTCTGAGGTTGTTTTATTAGATGAGCTCCATGCTTTACAGCCAGGTGATGGACTGCAACTTTGGGATCTAGCCCTAGCATTTCTTTGTACGACCATGTAAAAACATCCTTGTATTCTTGCAATAGTTTGAAGTATTTAGCTTCTTCCTGCTGACTGAAAAGAGCACTAACAAACACGGGCCTTGGAACTTCATCTACTCCTAAATTCAACTGCTTCATGTCATCCACAGTTGCTTACGCACCTTCTTCAAATGTTAGTGGAACTGGTTCAGGTTCTTCTGCTTCTTCAGGTTCGGATCCTGAATCGGATGTTTCTTCAAAAGCAATGTGGTTAACTGAAACTTTCTCCTCATTTACCTCTTTATTTTGACACACTTTGGACTTTTTGCCGTCGCGACTGTTTTTTGGACTATTGTGGTTTTGGACTTGGGTTAACAGCTTTTATTCCCAGTCGAGAAAATGCAGATTGCTTTTGAGGACCTTGCCTTTGCTCATGATCATTGGTGGAATTGTTACTGGCTAATCTTTAGAAGACGGATGGTTTTTCTTTCAAGTCAATTGTTGTTGAAGTCTCTACGTTTAATCGACTGCATACTGATATTCTAGCATTTTCGCCTCCATTCGATCAAACACTGATCGTCGTGGTCCTTCTACTACCTCATCAGGAACTTCGACGATCTGGATCATGATTGGATTTGAAGAGACTTTCTTGACCCTGATTCCTTTTGGTCGGCTTGGCTTATATCCCAACCCATATTTTGGTTGAGATGTATTTAGTCTTGAAGGAACACTTCCACTTGCAATAACATCATCAAGATCACCTACTTTTCGAGGTTTTCCTTTTCCATATCCTGCATTTTGCGAGTAATTTCTTAGCTTGAGGATTATAACACTCTTTGAAGATTTGCTTCAATGGTTTCTCTTCAACACTTAACGATATTTGTTCCGTTTGAAGTTTTGGTATAGCTGATGAAGCTTTTTTGTCTTTTGAGGCTTGGACAAGTAGATGAGGCAAGACTACATTTGGAAAATTCGGTAATGGAAAAGTTAACGATTTGCTATCTTTTGGCAACAAATATTGTTCATGTTTGGATGGCCCTTCGCAGTTAACTTTTGATTCACCAGTGATAATTTGATGGGGCAAAATCGGAGTAACTTTAGGAGCTTTGCTTTACCATCTTTGTTTTTGAATCCGGCTACAAACAAACTTGATGAGTGAGATTTTTCATTCTCCAAGTAAAATTTGGCATCTGCAAAGTAAGATTCTTCTTTTTCAAATGGCTCTGACTCAGCTACTACACATTTTACCTTCCCATCCTGGCAGTATTTGAAGCATTGATGCCAAGTTGAAAGCACCACTCTAGTTTCGAGCAACCAAACTTGTCCTAAAAGTAGCTCATAGGATGTTTTGGCATCAATGACATTGAAGAGAGCGGAGGAGGTTAGCTCTTCTATTAGCAATTTTAGGAGGATCATGCCCATCGCCTTTTGACCTTTTGTTTGAATCTTTGGATCATGATGCTGCTCTTAGATAGGTTATTTACCTTTATGCCAATCTTCTCCATTGTTTTTATTGGTATAATGTTTATAGCAGAGCTACAATCAGTCAATATTCGATTGAATAAACAGTCTTGAATATGACCGCTTACATACAACAGTCTGTTATGTAAACGAAACCCAAGTTGTAAGTCTTCATCAGTGAATGTGATGGTTGCCATGCAGTCATGATGAGTTTCAGATTTTGCAAGTTCGATGATGTAATCCTGATAATTTTCCAGATCGATCAATACAGAAGCTAAAGCCAAACGATTATCATATGGCAGTTTCAAAACTTCTGACAATGTTGTATCAGAAAGAAGCGTGTCCAGCTGTGAGACAACCTTCTTCATTTTGGAACTTCCATCTGCATCACTTTTTGACTCTTTTTCTTCATCCACATTAGTGACACTCGAAGTGAAGGAGTTTTTATCGAAGAACCTTGAGGAAAATATTCTCCAAGCGTCACGGGTCTTGGAGAATAACCTGAAACTTCTTTCACTTCTATAGACCTTAGGACTTTCTTAGCATGAAATTTCTTCGTTTGAGCTTTTATTGGCCGTTTTCTCTGTTCTGGCCGCCTGTTATTTTTGGATGAATGTGAAAGCTTTGAAAACTTTTGACTTCGTCTTTTCACCAAAGTCCACCCATCTTGATTCTTTCCTGATGTTGCCTTTTCAACAGGTTGAACATAAGTTCGACATGCCCCCAGTGTTTGTTTTTTGGGAGGATATGAAGATGAATTTTTCTTTGATTTAGTTGAGCTTCGGTGCTGGTGCTTTTTACTTTTAAGGTGTACTGTCCACCACCAAATTCATCTTCTGTGTCAGAGATCCATATGTCAAGGTCATCTGTCATGACATCATAGAAACTTGGCCGGTTTGGAACGTGAGGTTCATCTATTCCTGGATAGATGTATGTGATAGTAACTTTCCCATCAACCTCAAACTTTACTTGACCGGCTCAGACACAGGCTGTGTAGCTTCATATCTAAGTGGGAAGATGTTCTTCTTTTTCAAAATTGGCATCAGATTGAATGAGCTAAATGAAATCATTGCACATTCAGCAATCGAATTGTTATCAGTTTCGATTTTCTTTAGCTAACTTGACAATGAGGTCTTTTAGCACACAGCATTTTTCAACTAGATGACTGATGATCCGATGGAATTTGTAGTATCTTGCGTTTTCGACTTGCCCAACTTCTTCTGGCCTTTTTGATGCTGGAAGCTCGATTATCTTTTGCTCGAGAAGTTTATCCAAGATTTCAGAAACCTCTGAATCTGCAAATGGATACTCTTTTTCTTCGAGCTCTTTTAAAGTACAGAAGCCCCTTTTCTTACCATTCCCTAGGTTTGGTTTGTATTTAGGCTTTGCTTTTATACTCGATTTTGAACGTGCTTTTTGGAAGCTGATTCTCGTAGGAACAGTGGAAACTGCCATGGCTTCTTTTGACTTGCTTGGCTTACAACTATCTTTCTTTGGCTCCTTCTTTGCCTCTTTCTTGTCGCGCGGGTCACTTGGCAAGTAACTTCCGTGCCTTGCGATTTGGAGCTCTAGGTTGTGAGCTCTAATGGCCAGCTCTTCGAAGGAGTAAGGCATATTGGCTTCGAGATTGTAAAGTAATCCCCAATGCATGCCTTGAATACACATATCAATTGAGGAAGACTCACTGATGCATTCTTTGCAGTTAAGGACGAGACTTCTCTAGCGCTCGATGTATCGTCCCTATTTTGTTTTGTCCTAGCGAGTTCAGGAAGACTGACAGTTTGCCTGGTGCTATAGAAGCACGTGAGATACTCACGCTCAAGTTGGTCCCAACTATCAATTGATCCAGCTGGTAAGTCAATATACCATTCAAAAGCAGCACCTTTGAGTGAACATACAAATTGCTTCACCATGGTGTCATTATAGGTACTGGCGTTGTTACAGGTTTTAAGGAAATAAGCTATGTGTTGTTTAGGACTGCCTTTTCTGTCAAAGCACTAGAATTTTGGAGGTTGATAGCCAAGAGGCATCCTTATTTCATCAATACAACGACTGTAAGGCTTGGCATAGACCATCGAAGACTGTGGTGAACCTCCGTATTGTGCACGGATTGTATCAGCAATCATTTGTTGCAATTGCTAGACGGATAAAGATCCAACCGACATTTGTGCGGTGTCACGTATCACATTTTGTACCACAACTTGGTCATGTAGATCTTGTTTTTGTGCGGTGTCACGTATCACATTTTGCACCACAGCTTGGTCATGTAGATCTTGTTTTTGTTTATTTTCTTGAATCCCAAGCTCTATGACTTGAGAAGAGCTAGCAGCTTCCTTTTTGGCTTCTGTTGCTGAGCTTTGCAGTTCAAGCTTTTGCATGAGTTCCGCGATTTGGACATCTTTTTCCTCTAAAGCCACGGTAAGTTTCTCGATAGCCCTGGCCATTTTTTGAAGTTCGTCGTCTCCTTCTGCCATCATGACTGGCACGAGGGATTCTTTAGATGAAGAGTAATCAGCCCATCTTCGTGGAGAAAGAGTTTTGGTAGAACCAGAAACAGATCTACCACTTGAAATAGAGTCCGCCTTAGGACTTTTTGCCAGATTCACAGATCTTTTCATAGAACTGGAGCCCGTCTTCTTGAATTTGAGGGCTTTGTTGTTGCTCCTGTTTGAAAACTTTCTCAATGGTGCAACCAATTGAGTTTTTCTAGTTTTCGTCTGGGCTCTTATCTGCATGGAAAATTTTGGCGGGTGTTTCCTCAGAAGAAACCACAATTCCTTTTCCCTTGTCGCTCGACATGTTTGATTTTCTTGAAGTTTGAGAGCTTAGTTGATCGAAAGATGAGAGCCAAAAAGGTCCCACTTGGCGTGCCAAAAAATTTGTAGAACAGATTATTTGTATTAATCAATACAGCAAATCGTTACAACAGTTCAATTTTGAGAGATTTTACAAATAAATGAAAAACCCTCTTGTGAATCCTCTGATTAACGATTGAACTGTTGAAGCAGGGACCATGTTGCTTGAATCCTGAACTTTGAATTTGAACTTAATTTGCTAAAGACTCTAATTTGTTGAATCTTTGAAGAACTTGGATTTTTGGACTTGGATTTGACTTGTGTTTGATTTGTGGAAGATTTTGATCTTCCGGCTTCTGCTTGACTTGATTTAACTGTAGGATTTTTGTGCTTTGGCAACTTTGATTTGATTTTAGGAGAGTTTTGGCGTCTCCGGGTCTTCAGGGTTTTTGTGCACCTGTGACTTGTGATTCTCATTGAGCCGAAAGCCTCTATTTATAGAGAAAACCTAGAGTTTCAAGAAAATGTAGGATGGGCTGTGGGCTGTGTTTTGACTGTAAGACTGGCCTTTGGAAGTAAGATGGGCCTCCCGCGAATTAATGGGCTCTTTTAATTTAAACGAGAATTACAAGTTTAAAATGTATAAGTGGGCTAATTCACTCGACGTCGGCCCAACTGACAAAAATAAACCCCGTGAAACTTTTTATGTCTACATGCCCTTTTGCAAAACAATGTTGGAGGTTAGCTAGATTCCATTTGCCCAATGGCGTTTTTAATAATTTTGGAGATTTGTTCTTCCATCTCTGCCTCTCTTTAAGCCAAGAAAAAATGGAAGAGTTTGCTATGGTTGCATGGGCTTTATGGAAGTGTCGTAATGACAAGGCTTGGAAGGGACTAGAGAAAACACTAAGAACAGTGATCAGTGATGGGTTAAATTGTCTTCATGATTGGGGAGGTGCACGACTTGGAGGTGGGTCTAGCAGCAAGGTGAAAGACAGTGTTATTAAATGGAGCAAACCTCCTTTGGGCTGGATAAAATGCAATATTGATGCAGCCTTGTTCCATGATGGTGGATATGTGGGGTTAGGAATGCTACTTCGCAACGAGCAGGGAATTTTCTTGCAAAGCTGAATCCAAATTTTTATGTTAGATTTGATGTTAAGGTGGCTGAACGCGTTGGGTTAAGGGAATGCTTATCATGGCTCCTTGGCTTGGGCCTATCGAATGTCATCATTGAAATGGATGCCAAGGCGGTAGTTGATGCGTTAAAACGACATGATGATTTAACGGAGTTTGGTATCATAGCATTGGATTGTAAGGAATTGCTTAAGAAAGCAAATAACTTTACAGTGCGATTTGTGAGTCGAGACGGCAACAGAGCGGCTCATTGCTTAGCTCGTAAGGCAAGGGAGTTTTATTCACCATGTATAATGAATACCCCATCCCTTTAGTTGTATCCCGTTCTTTAGACGAATTTTTCTAGTAATGAGAATTGAGTTTTTACTTTCAAAAAAAAAAAAAAATTTAAATAAGATGACATGTGCGCCACATTTCCTTTCTTTTCCAGACACTAATATATTAGGTAGGGACTAGATTTTTTCACCCGTGCAATGAGTTTATAGTGTACATTCATATCAAAATTGACGTGTGAGTGTGGATATCATGTCATAAATAAAGTACAATATACGTGTTGCATTGTCTAAAATTATGAATTGATATGAGAATTACAATTCACGCGTCCAACCTATATAAAGTTGTAATAATTAGCAGTCAAATAATTAGAGATGACAATTTGACTCATCGACCCATAGAGACCTACCCCTAATAGGATTAACCCGCCACGCCTAATTGGGGCAAAAGGACAAGTATGGGGCAACATTGTCTACCTCGCCGTGGGTTCAGGGCGGGTACGGGTCAGGTTGGACCCGCCCCATAGACCCATGACCGACCAAGCATTTCCTTTTTTTAATTTTTAATAAATTTAATTCTAAAAATGTGTATAAATTATTAGATATGACAATTTGACCGATCGGCCCATGAATCTGTGGCAATTTATTTTTATTTTTTATTATTATATTATTTTTTTGAAAGGACTTTTCTATTGAGTTGAAAGAATCATATTATTATATTAGGTAATGTTGGCAAGTGCTTGAAAATTTTCCTTGAAATAGGTTTCTTTTTTTTTTTTTTTTTAGAAGCCTTGAAATAGGTTTCTAAGTTATTCTAAAATAAATTTTGGTTTCCATATTATCAAGGACTTTGGGAAGGAAGTTTTGAAAATCAAACAAACATAAATAATAAATAAATAGAGATATGCCAGAGAATTAGTTTATAATGTCTTCATTTTCGAATAATTCAGTAGCGAGAAGAATAATTTTGAAAAATACTAATCCATAAGAAATTGAACAGTTACTCGCCATCAAATTTACACCGGTAGCGGATAATAAAAAATTATAAAAACTCATAATTATATATAAATGCTTAAAAAAATAGAAATGAGCAAACTAAAATAAAAAAGGAATATAAAAAACTAATAAACTAATATAAATTATTAAAAACTCGTGATGAATATCCAAATAAGAAAAGTTTAAATTTTAAAACTCGAAAATGAGACTTATAAGTTTTCTAATTTTTCTTTAATTACATTTTAATGTAGGTGTTCCATTTTTTGCATTATCTAGATTAGTGAGTTAACTTTGCGGTGACAAAACTTGTATATTGACAAAACTACACTAATTCCAAATTGTTCTATATTCGGAAGACTTTCATTAAGAAACCCGATCATGGAGATCAATAGTGGCCAAGTTTTAATTTCTTTAACAAAAAAAAATGGTTTTTTTTATTTACAGATCTAGAGTTTTTTCCATGGCAAACAGTAACGTAAAATTTTTGTAGACAATAATTTAAAAAAGTTTACCCAATTGGAACAATAGTAAAGAACAATACATAAAACGTAATGCCCCGTACTCTGTAACAATCGTGTCACGGTGCACAGATATATATAATCACTACACCCGTACAATACATAAAAGTGTTACATAAATTGTCACAATTTCGAGAAAATTTAATTCAACTTTATGATTTTCATGCAATCTACGACGCTAAATAATAATAATAATAATAATAATAATAATAATAATAATAATAATAGAAAAGTGACTTTTTTGGGGTTTGGTTTCTATAGATTCAACGATTCAATTGGGGCACCATCTGTAGAAGTAGTAATCCGGCCCAAATTATTGTGCAACATCAATAACCCGACCCAAATCATTGTGCAACATTATGATGAGATCAGCAAAATTATAGGCGGGAAAATTACAATTGAGAATATAAATCTAATTGAAAACTCTTATATTATATATTATTATATGATGTGTGCATAATAATAAACTAGAATATTGGATTGACAACTTTTCTGTGCTTCCAAAATTCAAGAAGTTTTGTAAAATAAAAGAAACTTTGAGGGCCTGTATTTTTTTATTCAAAAATAAAGAGTCAATTTATTTTTAGGATGGTTATATTTATACCATCATTTTTACTAATCACATCATGATATATATACATCACTATCAAAATGCATTTTTTATACATACACTACATTTAGGTTACCAATATAACCCTACATTTTATGAGTAAAATTTAAAACAAATAAATAAATAAGTAAATAATTACACAACATTCTCCGTCTTCTTCTGCAATTTGCTACCTTCTCTCCCCCAGTCTTCAACATAGAATGACATTAAAAAAAAAAAGGTCTAGATTTTGCTCTCTTCTCTCTTTGCAATCTTTAGTATTGGAATGATGCTTAAAAAAAAATCAAAGGATTGCCAAAATATCATTAAACTCAATCTATGTGCTATGTGCTTCAGCCGATCTAATGATTTTGATTGCACAAGGCTTTCCTCTTTGTAAGGATTCCGCCTGGAATTTTTTAATTAAAAATACAAATATAAGAAGTTTATCCGACTTTGGTGGTATGAATATGAAAATGGAATCAATCTCCCATTCAATATTAATAATGTTTGTATATTATTCTGGTATTACATAGATTTCTCATGGTAAGAAATGCTTTCCCCCTTTATGGGTTCTCAATTGTGGTGTAGCAATAATAATGAAATAAATTAGGGTTCTTAATTATGGTGAAGATATGGCTTTTTTTTGGGTGGCTTGGGGAGACCCAGTGTAGATAAACATTCAAATTAGGTTTTTTATTTGGTGGTGTATCTAAAAAAACCTAAGTATATATAAAAATGTTATTTAATTCAATTAATTCTTGACTTTTTTAGTAAATAAGAATAAAGTTTAATATTGTGGTGTTATTAGTAAAAGATGTGGTGTAGATATAATCACCTTTATTTTTATCAGCATACGTATTCCCTACCTTGCGCCAAAATGGAGTAAATGGCGCAAGGAAATCCCCCTGAAAGCGCACGATAAAATGGAGGGAGCTACAATTTGGAGCACCACTATAGCACCGCTAAATTCTTATGGCATTTCCGTATTTTACGGAAATGCCATTTCATGGTTTTTTTCCATTTTTTTCTTTTTCCTTTTTCTTTTTTTTTTTTTTGGCGTGTGTTTACTTCACTTTTTTTTTTAAGTTTTTAGACTTTTATATTGGTTTCATCATTTTAATTTAATCTTATTCCGAAACAATTATTATTTATTTATTTAATCTGAATTATTTTGCCCAATTCGAATTCTTAATCTTCACGGCTATATGCACTTGTTATTTGTCATACATTTTATCATTTGTAGTGACTTTGTTATATTTTTTTGTCTGTGTGTAACTTTTATTTTTGAGTGAATTTTGTAATCTAGTGTCTAAATGAATGTATTGCTTAAATGCAAGTCGCATAAAATGTTTCTTTAATTGCGTTCGGTTATTAATATGATGTGTAATTATTTATTTTTTGTAATATGTTAATGGTTGAATATTAAAGAAAAATAGAAAAAAATGGTTATAGAGAATATATATAGTACGCGGGTTGGAGAAGTTTTTTAAAATAGAGGTTGCTATATTGTACTTTAGAGTACTGGTGCTGTAAAATAGAGTATGAGGGATGGGGATGACCTAACTTATGAGATTTACCATAAATAGATACATTTTCGCCATTCATTTTATTTTTAATTGATTTATCTAAGAGATAAAGACTGCAGTTGGCTTCTTACAACGTTACTAGTTGCCTTTACATCTTTTTCTTTAGAGCCATTCATAACAATGTTATCCAAAAAAAAAAAAATATGTAGTTGAGACTTGTCAACTGGTCTGGGTCTAGGAATTTTTCTGAAAGGCATAAATGCAGTAAGGTATCAAGTCAGACATCGAGTAAAGTAATTCGACCTAAGAACCACTATTAATTAAATCAGACAACACGACGGAAGAATTTCATGTCAATGGAAGTTTAGAGTCAAATTATGTTTTTTCACACATTATGCTTTTTAAAATATTGACTAGATAATTAATTAAACAGGTGATATAGCAAACAATCATGGTTAAAAACATGTTGAAAACAGATGCATAAAATAAACCTATCACGGGTAAAAAAAGAGATCAAATTGTAAACTGTCACGATTTGCCCCCCAACAAAAAAATAAATAAATAAAAATAAAAAATGCCAATGAAATTAAAAACAAACAAATAAATAAATAAAAACAATGCGCCTATGTTCTCACCAGCCTTTGCCAATGAGCCATAACCAATCAAGTACCACTCCGGCAAATATACCTCCTATGAGAAACAATACCAGTATGTTTCCCAGGGCATTCTGCTCCGATCTCCTAGAAAACGCCAACTCCGCAAACTTAGTAGAGTCATGAAAAGTTTCAAAGCCTTCATGACTCACGAGGTTTTGCTACAAAACCTGCCAAACACACGTCAGTCTTTCATATACACCGCATGTGGGTCCCAAAAACCACATGTGGGTTCTCCTAAGATCGGTGTGTATAGGAGAACGACACGTGTTCGAGAGGTTTTGTACCAAAACCTCTTGAAAGTTCTTAAACATTATCATAGTAGAATAATCGTCAAAATTAAGCAAGAAACGATAAATGTTTTACTTCAAGTAACTGACCTTGTAACCTTTTGGAGCAGAAGTTAGGACGCAGACGGTAAGATAGCCGTGAGTTAGACCCAAGAGAGATGTAAGCATTATCATCCAGCCCTGGTCACCGTATTTCACAGTAAAATAGAAGGCTGGAACAAATAGTGCGCGACCGAGAACAGCTATCATAAGTCCCCTTCGAGACTCTAATTTAATGCATTTTACTAGCGGAATATATCGTCCTATGAGATCCCACACATTATACATTGCAATTAGGACAAGTGCATACCTGAAAACACCGACTACATCATGTTCTAAGAGATAGTGGCAAATTCGTTGATCTTCAAGAATTCGGTTAGCAACGTAGACAAACTATGAGGAGACAGTGGTGTTTGGGGGGAAAAACAAGTTTTCCTACTCAAATTCATGCAACAGAAAACACAAATTTAATGTGGTTTGGTAAAATTACTAACAATTACAGGAAGAGACTCTTTTATTTATAAAAAAAAATTTCATACAATAACACGTTTTTTTTTATCCCACCACACACTCGATCTCTCAATTTTTCTCCGTTGCTTCCATTTCCTGTCATGGTCATGTATATATGCATATATAAGTTTCCCAAGTTCCCTAAATACATAAAAAACCTTCCATGTTTCTGTTTCATCCTTATACGATTCCAACAATTATATATGCTCTACTTCTTTTTAACATCTAATAACTCTAATATAATCATCATATATAAGAAAAATATTTCTGTAATAATTTGGAAACTTCATTTACCCTTCATTCTTGGTGGGTAAACTTCATTTACCCACCAAGAATTCTATTTCCCGTCGCCAAATAGAATTCCCTTTTTCATGAATTTGAGTCAATTCCCAACAAGTAGTGCAAATTATATGTGATAACATCTTCAAAAGGGCAAATCTTTCTGAATCCAGAGGGATTAACTATGCAAATGATTGGAACTCTTTATTTTGCTCTAATTTATTTTCTAACCGATGACCTAGCTAGAACAGTGCTATCTAGCACCAATAGTGTTTAGCACCAGTTTAGGTGGCAACTAATATAGCATTAAATAATAAATGAAACTAAATGCATGAATAAATAACCCATTTGATTCAACTTATCAATTAATGCCACATTGATATGATGCTATGTATGTAAATATTATTTTCAAGAATCAAAAGTAACAATCTTACCATCCACCCAGGCTATGTGATCCGGTGTCCTCTGATAAGAATCCAGGAAAGATCGAAAGTACAAGAGCATATATCAGAAACATATCCAACGCGTAATCCTTGTTCTCGAATAACAATTCTTTGTTGCTTAGTCGCACAACATCTCTTGCATCTTGGTTAGCCTATAATGACATTCAGTATAATACATTGTTCTACATATGAAACCTTAAATTACTTCTCACAAAAATTAAGAATGTTGCTGGAAAAGTAAATTTTGTTAATCAGATTCCTAATTTACACTTATTTTAATGACTAATTTTTAAATTAATATATAGTTACAACTATAACATTAATTACAAGGGTATGTTTTGTAAAGTAACATGGAATTGGGATGAAAAGAGAAAAACGGAAAAGCAGACCAAATAATTGGGACGAATGGAGTATTTAAGAGTATACAAGGCGGACGTTGTACCTCTTGACGTAGCTGTGTACAGATTCCCCCCGCAGCAAGGTCAGATGAGACAGTCTTCGATCCCTCAGAAGCAGCTTTTGAGCGGTAATACTTCACTATCGGAAGCTTTGGAAATACATATGCATAAAGGATCACGCAGACCAGCTCGAATATTGTTGAAATAGCAAAGAATAAAACTGCGGTCAACATTATATGCATTTAGAATTTGAGCCTCACCTTCAAGTATGTTTCAAAAAGCTATGGTTAAACAAAAGAGCAGCAAAGTATTCTCATCATCTAAACTGGACTTCCGAAGCAGCCTAGGTAAAACTCATACAATGTTGTAATGGTTTTACGTTGCATTTTGACCCTACATTAGAAATGCTCTTATAGTAACTGAAAACTTTCATAATGTTGCCACTAAACTGAACTTTTGAGGCTGCCCAGGTAAAGCCATACAAGGTTGTACTGGCTTTACCACACTTTTACCGTGTTTTACAGTGAACTAGAACCGCTTTTTATTTGTGTTTCCTATTTTCCAATACCAATGTCAACTTGCACCGAGTCGGCTGCTTAAGTTATACAAGAGATTATGTTACAATCCTTGTAATGAACTATGTACTACTTATCGATGAATCATAGTATACGAATATACTTTTACTAAATTTTAGAATTTGCTAACACCAAATTGTAAGACATCAAAAGTTCCGATTGTGTAAGACATCAAATTACCCTTTTTTTCTTCCATCAGATTTTGCCAATAAGCATTGATTTAATCAACTGATCCATGTCTTCCAAAAACTAACTAATAGTCTAATATAGTTTTTCCCCCCTTGCCCTAACCTCATAGTTGTTTGTGTTCTCATGTAATTTTGGCTTCTGGCTCACATATTTATTCTCTAGTATGCAAGCTAAGTTGATTTTCCTCTCATTAAAAATATTTTCTACTGTTGTTTACACATGTTAATGTCCAAATTATAAAATAACTGTTTAACCCACCTTTATGGTTTAAAGCATGAAAAAGCATATATATATGGAAGTGGCCGGTTGTTATTTAGTGCACTTGATGATAGTTATGTGAGTTTGCTGGATATTTCGCAACGGGAACAGGATATACAACAGACCAAAGAGCATTCTAAGCATAAGCAGACTTATCTCGTCAAGATTGTACTGGTTAGGCAGAATTTACATGCAACTCATGAAGTCAGAAAGGGGAAATTAAAAAGTAGAAATCTGAATCTTTGCAGAAAAGTGGAGAAATAAAAGAAGTATGGCTTGGAAATGGAACATACTGGCTCCCTTTCGAAGACCATCCTTAGAATTCTCGAATGCTGCTTTAGTAATCGATCTAGCAGAGGTAAGTGCCCCTGAAGCAGCCAGCCCAGCTAAGAAAGACTAGTACGTATAAAGTATAAACCATAAGAGGCCAGATGGATGAAACAAGACAAGAAAGATACCAAGAATGTATTATTATGTAAGAAACAGGCATGAAATCAACCTGAACCAGATCGGGTAGCATAAAAGAGAGGTCTCCAACCATCCCACCCTGAACATGAGCATCGGCAACTCCAAAAGTTGCACTGATTGCACATATTCCCAGGTAAGTTCCAATACCTCCTCTTCCACAGGTTGCTAAATCGATCTGTAATATAGAGGACAAAAATATAGAAGACGGCTTAGATGGTCGGAGCAAATTCACTGAAAGTTGTAACTACATCAACAGGGATTTAAAGGGGTTTTTAGGCCTCCACCTGGGCCCCTTGGGGGCAGGGGTTTGGATCCCCTGCCATTTTATTAAAAAGATGAAAAAGAGTACATAGGAGGGGGCCAAGAGCTAAGACCTCCCAAGAAAAGCAAACAACAAACGAGTAAAGAATGCGTATCCAAAAAGATTTCTCCATCTAATATTAACTTGAGTAAAGAATACTTACAACAAGAACAAGAAGCGTGCTTATGAAGAAAAGCGTGTATCCGAAAAGATTTCTCCATCTAGTATTGATTTTAGCCTCATTATATGCAAAGATAGCAAGTGTTCCAAGTGCAAATGGTTGATATACAAGAGTAAGTACCCTTGAAGGATGGTATTTCTGCATGAAAAGCACCATTATTTCAGACAAGGAATATGATCAGTTTCTGGACAGTAGTCACCTTTGCCATACATAAATTTATTCTGCAAAACATATTATGTGTTATGTTTACTGAAAGCAGACTTCTGACTTTTCTCCTTAGAGAAGACAATCACCGGATACAAGTATTCATAGTAGTCCTCAATTGTCAACATGCTGTTCCAAGAAAATAGGCACCCATTTCCTAGAATCCAACACATGAAAATTGCTGCATTCTTGCCCTGCGAGAAGCATTTAGGATAACGAAAATTTCGTTTAGGAAAAAAATAATCAATCATTTAACTATAAAATACCATTGGCCATTGCTAACGAACCTGAAGCCTACTCGGAGCACCAGATTCGTCTTCGTTTGCCATGCTTGTTTTCGCCTTCCAAATTAATTCCTGCAAAATGATGCACAATTGCTACCTTCAAAACAATCTAAGCAGGGCAAGAACAGATAAACTTTGCACGTCACATATTTAGCACTGCATGCACAAAATTATTTTTAAAATATATATATATACACACACACACATCATATCTTTATGTGTGTTCTGCAAAAAGGGCGAGACGTCCAAGCCTTTAGCACCAGCCCATGACAAAGCACAATCAATGTGTGAAAAAGCACGAGGTGTGGAGTATAAGATTCAAGCATAGGCGGGCCTAGGCCTTTGACCTCTTTTTGGAACGCAGGGTGTTTAACAAGAAGAAAGGCAGTGAAGTACTTGCAGATTTCATGAAATATACAAATGAGTAAGAATATGGGATACCTCTTTCATATTCACACAATAGGAGAATAAAATAATGGTACAATCCCTTCATAAAAAAAAAAACAGTAATAGTAATAACAGAATTAGGATCTCTCTTTGGCCCTTCATCATACAATTGTAGAGAGAGAGAGAGAGAGAGAGAGGTTATCAGTATTCAGTTCTATTCTTCATAAGCATATAATCAGTTCGTAAAATTCATTCACCAATAATCAAAGACGATAACCACCCAGAAGAATCTGTCAATTATTTCTAATGAATGTTAAGAGCTTGTTTGATATGGAAGGGATCTTACGTTTCTGGAGATGGATACATCCGATTGGATGGAGCGAAGAGAACATCTTATATTACAATGATGATGATGTGCAAACCTTTGGATTTTGGGATCCCAATTTTGTTGGGAATCATTAACAAGTAGGACTTACCCAACATATTATATGGTGTTTGGCTATATACTGATCAGTAAGAGCATCTCTAATGCTCTAAAAATGCACTAGGTCCTTTTGAAGAAAGAGAGAGACACCAAAAAAAATTGTAGGTCCAGTAATTTTATCTATTTTCATTTTCTCTTAATCTCTTTTCTCTCATTTACACTATTTTTCCTCACTTTTTATCTCTCTAATCCCTTTTAAGGTCCACAAATGGACCCTCACATTCACCCAATCCACTACTATTTTATCATTATTTTTGAATTTATCTCAATCTCTCTCTTCTTTTTCATTTTTCCCGCTTTTTTTCTACACCTCATTCTATTCCTATTAACTTAAAATAATCATCTTCTTTCACTATCCCTCCTTCAATGGACTAAGTCCATAAAATAGAGCATTAAAGATGCTCTAACTACTTGTAGGTATTCAAGGACTCGTAAATAGTTTTGGGACTAGTAGGTATTCGAGGACTTGTAAATAGTTTTGGGTATTTTATTAGAGAAATTTATGAAATACATTGTGTCTTAGTGCGTTTACAATTTGCATAATTTGTTTTACATTTTACTTAATATTTTTTTTATACACTGGAGATATAGGGAGGGCAGATGTGATTCGAACCAATGACCTACTGCTTGAACGTGAGAAACATAACTATTATAACACTTGTTTGAATCACTATATTTTATTTAATATTAACAAAACAAACATTTTCTTAAGAAAAATTAAAAACAATTAAAAAATTATTTCTATGAAATTACCTTTTTGTGACTAACAAATTACGTATCATATATTATGTTATATAACAACTTACATACCATTTCATGATTTCTCAAAATGTTAAATTAACAATTTACTTTGTCAATTTTTCTTCTTTGTCACTTTTATCCTGCAATATTTTTTCTAAAATTATATATGATAATTAAAATATTATAAGCAAATTGAAAATAAGGAGTTATCATCATAATCATCACTACCGCAAATATTTTCATTTATTATACTAAAAAATAATTTTACTTTTTAATTTTCTTATTTTTCTTGTTTAAAAATAGATAGAATAAAGATAAAGAAACACGAAATAAACAAAAAAAATTTAAGTTGCAAAGAAGTGCTAAATATTGCATATCATTTAACTTGTTTTTTATTATTTATATATATTGAGTAAAAGGTTAATGACATATTCATATTTTTCCCCACTTTATAAAACTAAAATTGAAAAAATAAATATTACCTATATTTTCTAAATGATATGTAAAATATTTCAAAATATAATATATGATGTGTAATTTGTTAGTCATAAATAAGATAATTTCGTTTAATTTTATTTTTTTCAATAAAAAATGTGTTTTATTAATAGTAGAAAAAAATATAGGGTTTAAATTATAATTTTAAAAAATACAGTATTTAAATCGTAAATATACTATAAATATACAGTCTTTCATAAATTCACCTTATTATCATCAGCACCATCAAATTGAGTTAGCTTTACATTTCAAAGCTGTTGACGAATCATTTCCATTGATTTTTTGGGAATCAAAGATTTGATTTATTGAGCTACTTGTATGCTAGTATTTGATCATAATATAATCATCATATATAATATTATATCATATATGACATAATAGTTTTCTGGCACAATTACAATTTCATCTAGTGCAATTAGAAAATGTTTCCTGCCTAGAGCGCTCTCTCTCTCTCTCTCTCTCTATATATATATATATATATATACACAGATTTGGTAGGCTCAATTGATTGTCGGGTACAATTAGAAATAATTTCCCACTCATTGTCTAGTTTCTTTAGAAAACCAATTTGCTAACGTCATTATTCCTTTTAATCATTGTTATACTTTTTATTTTAATCATTTAATTTAATATTTGTATTTTGAGACTCTATCTACATATTATATTTTGGTTAGATATATCTCATATTTACCTAATGAATTTCAATTTTACTTTGTTTGATCGTGTAATTTCATTATGTTTTCCTGCTCCATTGTATTTTATTTTGTCAGCATAATATATCCGTGAAACGCACGAGTGTGAAGTATAGTATGTCTGTAAATGCACAGGTATAAAACTAATATAGATTATGTTATCGGGTTTTATCGTCTTTAAAGGAAATAAAAAAAATAAGAATTAATAAAAAATTATTTCAGTTATTATATTTTTCCTTATTGTTATACTTTTTCTTTTAATCATTTAATTTAATATTTTTATTTTGAGACTCTATCTACGTATTAAATTTTGGTTAGATATATCTTATACATAATGGATTTCAATTTTACTTTGTTTGGTTGCATAATTTCATAATTTTATGTTCTCATACTCTATTGTATTTTACTTTGTCAGCATAATATGTCCGTGAAACCCATAAATGTGAAGCATAATATGTCCGTAAATGCACAGATGCAAAACTAATATAGAATTATTCTATCGTGTTTTATTATCTTTGAAGTAAATAAAAAATAAGAATTAATAAAAAAATTATTTATTCAACGAGATGACAATGGACTAATAAAAAAATTTAAAATTATGTTATCAAGATAAATAATCGATTGCTTGTTACTTGCAAATGCATGATGCATATTAATTCTATGTTGATTGTACTTTTTAGTTTCTTTATGATATTAAGCATGACAAATACAATTATATTATATTTTATATATGAAATTCTTTTAGAGATGTTGCACGGGTGGAAATCTAGTTGCTTATAATGCCATACCACATTAGTTGTCACTTTTAATTAAAAAAATTGTTACTAATGTAATAGTGAAATATTGAACTCGTAACCCACATATTAAAAATAACATGTTTTTAAGCTATTATACCAACTCTTTTTTATTTGTTAACAATTTTCATTTATATATTATTATTCTCGCGTGTTTTCACTTAATGAAAATATTATTATTAACCACATATATACTTGAAGGCTAATTATATTGATACTACATTATTTTTATTAATTTCACAAAATTTTCAAATATACTAAAATTGTCAAAATTAAAATGACACAAATAACCAACACACCCTTAATAATTATAATCTATAAATGTTTTTCCCCTCCTATCTTCTTCACCCGACATGCACCACAAAAAACCTAATTAATCTATTTTAATTTTTATAATAAAAAGCTATAAGAATCGAAAATAAAAATTTCATTTATTTTGTACAAAAATAAATTGTCACCAGCTATTATCCTAATTAATAAGTCAGTTTTTCTACAATATCTTAAGTCATTTTATTTGCCGCGTCTCTAAATTTATAAACCTATGAAATTGGATTTATGAAAGAAATAAAGAACCCATTTAATTAATTTTATAACTTCATATAAAAAGTAGAATTGACAAAATACATTCCTCAATTCGATTTGTCTTGCATTCTATTTAATACTTCTTTAACTAACTTATTTCCCTCACTTATCCCTTTCTATGGAAATCCTCAAATTATTTTCTTTAATTAGAACTCAACTTTACCTAAAATTCCTTACATTCTAAAATCCACAATAGTTTTGGATTTTTTTTATAATTATAATTATTACGCCTCTATCGATTCTCATTATAAAATCATGCTATTTTTTTAATGATTATATTTATTATTTACTAGACTAAAATAGTAACGTAGTATAATGAGTATTTGTGCAAAATAAAACAAACTATCACCCAATTAAAAATGTATATGAGGAAATGAGATATTATTTGGTTAAAATGGTATGTCAGGAGGGTACTTTCCTATGGGTATGAAAATTTTTATGTGAACGGGTATCGAGTGAATACGGGTATGTACTTACCCAATACGTATTAATTATAATTATTAATACGATTTTTTATAATTATAATTATTACGCATCTAACGATTGTTATTACAAAATATACTTTTTTTAAAGATTATATTTGTTATTTGCTAGATTAAAATAGAAACATGGTATTATGCTAGATTAAAATAGAAACATGGTATTATGAGTATTTGTATAAACTAAAACAAAGTATCACCTAGTTAAAATGTATGTGAGGAAACGAAGTAATATCCGGTTAAAATGGTATATCGGGAGGTTACATTCTTATGGTATCAAAATTTTTATGTGAACGGGTATCAAGTGAACACGGGTATGTACCTAACATATTTCCTTCCTTATCCCTTTCTATGGAAATTCTCAAATTCTTTTCTTTGATTAGAACTCAATTCTACCTAAAATTCCTCACATTCTAAAATCCACAACACAATCTTGGATTTTTTTATAATTATAATTATTACGTCTCTAACGATTCTCATTATAAAGTCATGCTATTTTTTTTTATAGATTATGTTTGTTATTTGCTAGATTAAAATAGCAACGAAAGACCAGTATGTTAGGAGGGTACTTTCTTATGGGTATGAAAATTTTTATGTGAATGGATATCGAGTGAATACAGGTATATACATACCCTATACGTATTATTAGGCTGTTAACTAATAATATTAAATAAGTTAGATGATATAAATGTAAAATATAGTAAAACATTAATCGAGTATATAAACAGGTAAACTATTAATATATATATATATATTTTTTTTGGTAGAGGATGCAAATAATTAATTTTTTTTGTCTTTTTTTCTCTATAGATATGAAGTCTGTAAAATATCGATTGAATTCATATTGTTATTTCATTTGATTTAATTATTATCATAACCATTCATTGTTTTTTGGGATTTATGTAATAAATTTTTTTTAATATGAAACATTGGGGTTTTACCTCCCCGTGTAATGTACAGGTTGAATGCTAATTGATTCTTGATTATTGTTGAGTTCATACATTGATATTTTTATTTGACGAAGATAACAATGAATTTTAGCGAAAACCTTGTGAACAAAGAGACATGAAATCGACAAGAAAAAAGGAACTATACAAAAAAATTACTACCTCCATCTCGATTATTTGGTCTCATTTTCCTTTTTAAGATGTCTCACATATATGATCTCTTTTTATATTAAAAAGTCTAACTTTCATTTCTTTACAAATCTGTCCCTATTTAATACTTTAATTATAACTATCAATTTTGAATTTCACTTATAAAAAGGGTACGTCGGGATTGTACTTTATTTTGAGTATGAAAATTTTTATCTGAATGGCTATCAAGGGAATACGGGTGTGTACATGTCCGATACGTATTATTAGATTGTTAACTAATAATATTAAATAAATTAGATGATTTAAAAGTAAAATATAGTAAAGTATTAATCGAGCACATAAGCGGGTAGCTATTAATATATTATTAATAAAATATTAATTTAACGTGTCAAATGCTAAATTAAAACTGTATATTTATTAATTAAAACTGTAGTGATTTTTTATGCAAATTTGATGACACGTATCTGTTCAACATTTTATTATTTATTATTATTGATTTTTTTCAAAATTAGTCTTCTCGTACAACACACGAATGAGATGCTAGACTCACAGTTGTAATAGTTGTTGTGGTCTTATTATTCGACTGCTAATTATTACAATTTTATATAGATTGGACGTGTGAACTTGCAGACGTGTTTGAAGGAGACCTAAATTATAGGCTCAGGCATTTTATTACAAATATCCCATGATGATCTGTAATTCATATAACAATTCGTAATTTTATATAGTACAACTGATATATTATATTTTATTTATGACATAATGTCCACATCACACGTCAATTTTAATATAAACATACACTATAATTCTACACGTGTAATGCATACGTAAAAAAAATTCTAGCATTAATATGATGTACGAGTTTTCATCAACCAATCACATGCATGTCTTGAGTCCATATAGTGTGTGTGTGTGTGTAAGTATGCGGTATCTTTTACCGTATTTTTCCCACCAAAACCGTCTTAAGAGATGTCATTTTAGAGTGTTTCTTACATGTTAGGTGAATTTTGCATAAATTCTAGATTAATATTTTCTCTTCTTTTCAATTAATTAGAGATTATGATCATTATCTATTCTTATCTTCAAGAATCATATTCAAAAATTTTACAAATCTTTTCTGATTTATTATCTTTGTTTATCCACGTCTGGGATCTCAAATTTGAGATTTTTGCACTAGATCTATTTTATTTTCTTAGATATTTTGTTGGATTAATCTTTGTTCAAAGTTTTCTTTTTAATTGATAATATATATATATATATATATCTTATCGATGAAGTATTTCATAATATGCAATAGACTATTTCCTTTTCGGCTAACACATTAATTTTTAATTATTTTTTATATACTTTTAAATCAAGTCGTTATTAAATTATTTCTTTTGTATATAATAAATATGGTTTAATTAATATTTCATATTTGTAAAATTTTCGTCACGGTATAGTAACGTAGAAAAATAAAATATTTAATTTCTTGCGGTATAACAATGATAATAGGTCAGGTCGGGATCTAGTATACTGCACCTATTACCCTACCCATCAAAAAATTTTCTCTCATCCCCACTTAAATCGAGGACGGGTCGAGAATGGGCTGGTACGGGTAATTCGTATTACCCATTTATTGGCTAATTTATATATATTTATATATTTTTATTTTCATTTTTTGTTTAATAAATAGTATTATAAACACTAAAATTGCAACTGAAATTACTAAACTTTCTTGGTGACTTTTATCATTGTTTTAATTTTCATACTATTAGAATTTTTAGTAAATCTTTTTATTTTGATCAAGAAACAGTTAAACAGCCAGGTACGAGTACAAATTATCATAGCCTTCCCTAATCCATTGTCAAGTCGGGTCGATTTTTATCTCATTCCCTACCTATTTACTTGTTTAGTCCGATATTCTCTATTTTAATAGGATCAAGTACCCGTGAGTATCGGGTTTGGCGGCTTTTTTTGTAATCCCTGCGTAAGTCACTTAGGAAGGTGTATCATTTTGGGACTTTTGAAGACTTTGGAGAATTTATAAAATTTTGAAGTATTCAATTTAGACTTTTTAGGACTCTTTACAAATCTTAATGTATACACTTTTAAAAAGTCTTTAAAAATCACAAGTTATTCAATTGAGACTTTTCAAGAATCTCAATAAGTCTCGAGATATTCAATTGACTAGAATTTTGTGGGATTTCTTAAATTTTGAGACTTTTTATGTGAAATATAAATAAAAAAAGGTCTCCAAAAGTCTCACCTACACACATGAGATTTCTTAAGACTATTTGAGTTATTTTTTAAAAAAGAATCTCTCTTCCATTTTTCTCTATCGACCTTTCACCATCTCTGCCTACCAATTTTTTTTCATGACATGTCCCATCCCATTCTGCGCTACATCTCAAGATAGGGGCTTCTTATCTTACTTTTACTAGTTTACCTTTTATTCCTATTTATTATATATCTATTTTTTTCAAATTATTATATTTTTAGTTAAATGGGAATGGAGGGACGAGTCACTCCGATATTACTCTGGCACCCCACAACACGGATTTTTTATACCATTCAAGTGAGATTCCATTGGTCCCCGATGGTTTTTTTTTTTCCTTTTTCTATTTATATATTTCAAGCACTCATTTATTTTATTTTTTTATCGATTAGATTAGTATATTTTTTTACCTCGAACATTTTTATTGTCACTAATTTTATAAGACTAATTATTATTGTTTAATTTTATGTGTCATTAGTTCAATTATTGTGCAGTTAGGTTCAAGATGATCGAGGGGGAATGTGATAAGATATTTTAATTTACGTCCTGTCCTATTAATTCCTTGTTCCAAATTTATTTTCCCCGCTTATATTGGGAGAGTTGATGATATTTTATTTGTCATACATTAATACTGAAGCTATGAATTATATTTCTTTTTTATTTTAGGAGAGGTTATAAATTTTACGATGTTATAAAATTTTACAAAATTTGTTTTAGTACCAAGTTAATTTTTCATTTTCTGAAAATAATTTTATTTATATGTGATTGCTCATTTTGAAAAGCTGATCGACCTAATATTATATATTATAATTTTTTTTAAATTAATATCTGAAGTCTCAAAATACCTTGTAAAGTTTTTAAATAAAAATCAATAAAAGTCCAGATAAGTCTCCTACTTAAATCCCATCAAATCTACAAAAGTCTGAGAAATCCTAAAAAATCCTCAAAAGTCATCCACTAAAAAATGTCTTTAAAAGTCTATAAAAGTCTAGATTGGATACAACTTTCTTAATACCATTCTATATTGAGTGAGCACATAATAACTATTAGTTAATAACAAGATAATCAAAATATTGCAGGTCGATGTAATTAATCATATATTACTTATATTTCGTACTAATATTAGATATAATTTTAATTGGTATTTATCGTGTAACGCACAAGTGAGAATCTAGCAATAATAATCCAATAAACTCTTCAATGGTTATTATCAAATATTATAAATATTTGAGGTTCAAGATTTGCGGTATTGAGACAATGTGGAACCGACCAATAAAAAATTACACAATTAACCGAATTAATTAAGTAATTTCATACTCATCCAATTTCATACTTACTAAAATTAGTCCGATTAATCACTCAACGAATGTGATCTAATCGGCATTTAGTAACCCTATTAAGATATATTGTCATCATATATAACTAGCTAATCTACCCGTGCAACACGTATACATCTTTAAAACAAGCTACAGCAAATAATTAATTAAACGATAAAAAATAAAAGAAAAATATATGCAACTACTTTCAAAATTGATATTCTATGTTAATTGATCGATTATTGACCAATATGTGTGCAATCTAAATATAGAACTGCTCATATACTTACCCGATTAGGCTGCCTAAATGTTGCTTTGATTATTCAAATCTAAATAGAAATAGATAATTACGAATTTAATTGTTGCACTTGTCCAATTAAACGCAAGGAAAGAAATAATTAAGAATTCGATCGATACATTTACTTGGTTAAACGAAATCTAAAGTATCTCTAAAGCTCAAAAGTTTTGCCTCAACAGATGGGAGATGATTAAAAATTACTATAGAAAATTAAAAGACGTAATGAACAAAATTTTGAAAATTTGAAAAAAAAAAGATTAAGGTGAGCAGATAAATATATTATTAAAAATTATTATGCAAAATTAAAAAATCAACCACCAATTAGTTAATATTATCCGATTGTTATTATTATGGTGAACAAAAAAATAGGGAAAAAAGGAAAAATAAACGAAAATAAAAACAGAAAAATAAATTAGACATTAGCGACGTCAACTTGACATCATCATGACATCATATTTTCAATTCCCTTAGAGTGCTAGTTTTAGGCGAGAAAAAATAACACACAACTTAGTTTGTGATATAAATATATAGATTATTATTATGATGGTGAACAAAAAAAGAGGGAAAAAAAGAAAAATGAGCGAAAATAAATGACACATTAGCGATATTAACTTGACATCATTATGACATTAGATTTCCAATTCTCTGAGAGTGCCAATTTTAGGCGGGAAAAAATAACCCACCACTTTTTTAGTATTATAAATATTTATATTCTACTTAAAATATAGCTTGATGTTGTAACGACCAGATGAATCCGAACGTTAAAAACTTCATCATAAATAACCGTGATTTTTTTTTTTTGTTAAATTAAACGGAAGCAAAATAAAGCAAAACGAATTTAATTATTTGTCGCCAAACATGAGATCCAATACAATTCAAAGTTTAATGAAGTGCCAACTGCCAAGCACTTTTCAACTACACTATTTAAAAGTAACTAAATCACATTAAATGACCACCACTGCCCTTTTAGTTTGCCACCTCCTCCAAATCTGCAACATTAACCAATTTATGCACAAATATACACAAACAAAAAATATGGTGATTATCCCAAAAAATGGTGATGATTGTGAAATCTGGTCACCTCATATCAAGAAATTAATTTTCTTATATGAGGAATAAAAAATAATTCATAATGTATTTTATGAAATAAAACAATTTAAGTGGAAAAACAATGATACATTAGTGTATAAGAATCATACCCTTAAAACGTAGTGGCAGATTCCCAAGTAATACCAAAGGCAAGAACTTTGTAGTTCTCCGCATCCTCTATTCTTCTCCAATGTTCTTCTAATAGAACTCACTCTTTATTTTCACTCTATTTTGTGTGTGGTTGCAAAAAATTACTTAAAGAAAAAAAACTATAACTCATTTAAAAGAGTTAAAATAAGAGAAAAGAAGGAAAGCTTCTTGATTCTCTCATATTCCACCCTCAATCACTAAGACAAGATCTTGGTAATTAAAGATGTTTTCCTTCTATTCCTCCAAGATTTATTCTTGGACAAAAATGAATATCCACATTCTCATTTCATCAAATCGGAATGTTTTTAAACTAACCTTATGTCTAGATTCATTTTGAGTGAAAATATGATAAATTACAACTCTTCTAATTTATCCAGTTCTTATTTTGAAGCCATTGAAGGAACCTAATAGGACTCAATTAACTTAAGTTCCAATAAATTATTTTTTATTTAAGCAACTCTTAATAAATCAAATCTAATTTATTAATTCAGTTCTATTCTACTAAAAGAGCACTCTTTGGTCAGCTGAAATTACTGAAACAACCATCTCAATAATTAAAATTATCTAACAAATTAATCTTACACATGACCTCCGTTGATCATTGCGAATATTTGAGGCTGGGCTAAAATAACCAAGATGCCTCTTTTCAAATATGCTTAATATCTCAAATTTAATTTCAACTAAACACTCCATTGCGATCACATTGCAATCACAATTCAACCTTACCTGCTAAATTATTAAGCTCAGATTTACTTCGTTTCGTTATTTTTCAATTCTCAAAATACCAAGAGATTGACCAAATAATTTTTGATCTCACTCATTGGTATTTCAAAGAACTAGTTTTTCTACTAGTGCATCACACGGGTTAAATTCTATAACAAAATATAAAGAATGCTACAAAAATTGTAGTACGTATAAGCAAATTTAAATAATTATTATGTAACTATGAAATTGTTGATTAAACATAGTATTTTAAATTGAAGATATTTTTTTCTTCTTCGTTTTTTTTTTTTTTTGTTTTGGTTTAAGAATTCCAAATTTTGAAACACTTTCTTATAAACTACATCTGTCATGTTATTTGTTGGCTTTATGCGTGCAACTATTTTAAATTGAAGATATTTTTTTCTTCTTCGTTTTTTTTTTTTTTTTGTTTTGGTTTAAGAATTCCAAATTTTGAAACACTTTCTTATAAACTACATCTGTCATGTTATTTGTTGGCTTTATGCGTGCAACTCATTTCCAACTCCTGCAAAATATGCTTAACTAGGACATAAATGGGGAAATCCTTTGGCTCTTAATTTTGTCTACATTATCCTAACCATTGATTTACACTGAATCTCAGTTGATTCCCGTAAATCACGTCTCAATTGATTTTAATTTATGGTAAATTATGTTATACCTTTTAGAATCCCTAACCCTTATTATATATTAGCATAGTTCCTTTTATTCTTGCCTAAGATAAAATACATCTAATATTTTTTTATTATATTTTTGCCTAAGATAGCATACATCCGTTCTTATTTTCAAATAATCTTCCTTAATATAAAATACATCTATTATTAGAATAAACCACATATTGTTAAATTTATCTTTGCATACATATATATATTATATATGTGGCTACAATCCTAATTTATTAAAACACCTTTTACCAACCATATTTAATTCTATTTTTGAATATTAATGGATAAGATAAAATACATCTAATGTTGTTAATTTTAATCACAGATTCCTAAATTTATCTTTCTGTATAGTTTGGCCTACAATTCTAATTAAAAACAACAGAATAATCTTATTTATATATAAAGTTAATTATCTGAAATCAACCATGCATGGTATGATTGACCTTATCATTATTCAAATTTCCATTGTTAATTGCTACAATCCTAATTTAGGTTAGACACAATCTTCCTATTTAATTAGCTTAATTAACCTGAATCATGCATCAATTCTTTTACAATCAAGTCGGTGGCCATAAATAGTTCTTACGCAACCCAGTGCGGGTCATGTTGTTACAGGGGCCCTAGATGAATTTAAAAAAATAGACCTTTATAACGAGTATCAACCGAGGGGTTGGAAGGGGAGGAGCCCCCTCCATGGGGGTTCGGGGGCAGCGCCCCCGAAAATTTTTTT